>QGOA01002924.1:0-39609 GCA_003313075.1 Termitomyces sp. MG16
GCACCGCTCATGGTTATCGTGGCACGCCTCGCACACCGTGGTGTCGCGTCGGGACGAGGGGGACGGGACCTCAAACGAGCACAGCACTGAGCGTCGCGCACAGTGGAGGCACTAGGCACCCGGGTCAGCCTCGAAACCAGAGGTATGAAACCACTTACCGGCCCGTTGCTGACACACCAGGCATGGGGAGGCAAGCCCCGGGGCCTCACCAGCGCCCCCTCGAAGGCCTCCTGCATCGCGTTGGCCCACTCAACGCGCTGGGCCTCCGGGACCTCGGAAATGGCCCCCACCGCCATCCCGGAGCGATGGAAGCGAGGGGCGACCAGCCTAGGATGAGGAGGGGGAGGGGGACGGGGGGGACGCACGGTCATCCGCGCAAAAGTGGGCGCGGAACGACTGGCACCCGAAGGACCCCCGGGACCCGCACCAGGGACAGGCTCCGGAAGTCGGCTGGGACCCGCCTCCGGGGCTGGAATGTTGCGTTGTTCTGAAAAGGAAAGGTTAGTGGGGTAAAGGGGCGGCGCGGGAGTACTCACGATGCTCGACAAGCGCTGCCACGTGCTCCCGGTCAAGACGAGCCTGGTAACAAGCGTCCCGGGCTTCCCACGCCATGAGGGGCGCGACCTCGTTCGTTTGCGGGGGCGTCGGCGAATGCGTTGGCGTACGCGACATGGTTGAACTTGACGGTAAAAAATTTTTTTCGATACGTGGCAAGTCAGGTGCCGGATCCCACGGTTGGACCCCGGTCCGAACCACCGGCTACGCGCGCCTCGGAGGGTCTCGGCGCTGAGGGGGGGGTGATGTCACGACCCCTCCCCTCCGGGCCCACCCCGGGACACCCCCGGAACACCCTCCGGGACCCTCCCTCCAACCCCACAGGACACGCCCCACCATCACGACCGCTGGCACCGCCATCACGCGCATACCGCCATCAGCTGCCACTAGCCCCGATCAACGATCCCATCACGCATCACACATCACGGCTCCATCCGCGCCAATTGATCGCACGGCCCACACGCGCGATCCCGGTGTGCAGCCCCTGCCACTACTCAATGACCCCGGAACCCATCCCAGACATCCCGGAACCCCGAGACCCGGCCCCGTAGTACTTATAGCATAGCTCCCGTTGTATTCGCTAGTCTTGATATTGCATACACTGTTACTTTGGATATTGCGTGCCCCTTGATTGACTGGTACGCCCTGTTTGGTACGCTTTGACTGGCATGCCTTAGTATTCGTGTGCTCTAAGCTTTGGTACGCACTTCGTGACTCTTAAGTTACTAACTTGGTCTCGTCTTAGAACCCCGGTTCACGACTCGACCCCCTCTAACCCCAGTTACCCCCAACCCAAAACCCCCGGACTCTAGTCCCCTATCCCGGGATTACCCCTGTCCTCGTCTTGAACCCCGGAGCCCTAGCCCCGGAGTTCCAGACACCCGAGTATTCGTAGGTCAAGTCCGCATCGTAAGGGCGTTGCTTTCCCGGAAGGCCCCCGACTCAGCGGAACCTGACAAAAACCCTCAACCTCTGCTCCCAATCCATCCAGTCTTTTGTAATCCATGTATGCCTCAGCACCACCTTCAAGTGCCTCTCTGCCCTTGTCAATAGCAGGGCTACTGGAATGTTCATTAGCAACCACCTCATTCTTCCCCACACCCAGCTCAACAAGCCTCTTGAGCTCTGACTATTTGATGGAAACAATGCAACGTCTGGACCTATCACAAAGGGCCATACCACCACCACCATAACTCTTGACAACAATCTGGTGTTCCCAGCCAACTTCCTGGTCACACAACTCCCCAAAATGACCCCCATCATCCTTGGCTCCCCTGGCTTTGAGAGGTAAACCCTGACATCTGCTAAGAGGACCTTACCATGACCTTTTCTAACTCTGGGCCCAACTTGCCACCACCATCCACCTCTACTCCCAAACCCCAAATGACCTGGGATGCCCTGAGCCCTCCTGACAGGATCCTATTGAATTTCCTCCAAACATTCCCCTGAACCATTACAAGAGGCCCCACTACTCTGCTTGGAATCACTGGCCCAAAGCCAGTGCTGCTTCTGAATTGCCTGGAGTGCCAGATATCAAGATTATTGGCTGCACTCCTTTTACACAAATTCTCCAGAATGGCACCCTGGCCTACTAGCTCCAGGTATCTCTGATGCTACCCAAAAAACACCTTCAGGCTAAAGACACCAGCCCCAATGCTAAGACCAAAGACCAACTCCTCACTGAGGTTGTTTCCTTCAAATATCATGAGTTTGCTGATGTCTTCTCTGAAGGTAGTGCTAAGGACCTCCTCTCATACTGCTCGTATCACCATAAGATTGATTTTGAGAATGGCACAAAATCCCTACTTGGCAAGGTCTACAACATGTCTGAGGTCAAGCTCCATATATTCAAGGATTATCTCAATGACATGCTAGGAAAGGGATTCATCTGCACTTCAATCAATATGTAAGATGCTCCAACTCACCTCTCACACTTACTTTTAGCCAGAAATGAAGAAGGATGTCACCTGGTATGTCCAAGCCTGCAAGCCATGCCTCCAGGCCAAAGTTCCCTAGCACAAGCCCTACAAACTACTGATACAATGCTGTACCAGCAGTCAGGGACACACCATGCACCAGAAGTCAAAATAAACATTTAATCATGGGCTGAAAACTGTAAGCCTCCTGGTAGCAGTCTCAACAAAAATATATCTCCAAAATATCCTAATAAATACACAGACAGTACAGAACAAAGGGCAGGAACCAGCTCAAACTATCAGCTCAACAATAGTCCAACCACTGTAATGGGGAGAGGAAGCATGGGAGCTCACAGAAGTGACAAAATGGGATCAAATTGTGGTGATCTGGATCAAAGATCAGATCTGACAATGACACAACTGAAAGGGGAAAGAAAAGAAGCATGGAGGGATGTCAAAAGAAGCATGGAATACAGGAAAGCGCTAAAAGGGGAAAGAAGGATCTATGAATGGGATTGTGCTAAATGGAGCTCAAACAAATAGGGAAGTGGCAATCAGAGACATCTGAAAGAATGATGGAACAAGAAGTTGAATGGTGGAACTGGTGGCACCAAAACAGGCCTCCCAAAAGGGAAATTGGACTATCAAATATGTTCTGGAGACTGAGGAGTTTACAACAAAGAGTCATGTGTAGTGAGTGGTCTGTGCACCAGAAAAACAGTATAAATAGCCCAAGTTTAGTAAGAATAGATAGGCAATTAATAGGCAAAGGCTTGGTGGTTTCCAGGGAGTGAATCACTTAGGCTAGAGTTTATTGAGCACCTCTTATTGGAAGTCTATTGATAGACAAAGGCCCGGTGGTTCCCAGAGAGTGAACTACTTAGGCTGGAGTTTATTTAGAACCCTTCTGCATTGCAGGATACTTATTCTGTAAAGCATTCAATACATTAACTTTTTCATCAAGCACCAGTGTAGCTTAGAGGAAACTTTCTAAGACTTCAAGAAAGCCCCAGAACTATCAGTAATACTTACACCAAGTACTACACTACTCAAGCCCCTGCCTGTTGGATGGTGCCCATGGTCTTCAATCTGCATGGATCATATTGTCAAGCTCCCAGAATTGGAGGGCTTCAATGCCATCCTCGTCATTGTGTGCCAACTCACAAAGCAAGCCATCTTCATCCCATATCGCACCACTGATGATGCCCTGGACTTTGCCCAGCTCTTCCTGGAACACATGTTTTCAAAGCACAGACTCTCTGACAACATCATCTCTGATTGGAGCCTCCTCTTTGTTTCAAAGTTCTGGATGTCCCTATGCAAGGCCCTCAGCATCTGAGTCAACCTTTCCACTGCATATTACCTGGAGACCAATGGACAGACCAAGCAGGTCAACCAGACTCTAGAACAGTATTTCTGGATCTACATCAATTACCTCCAGGATGACTGGCATGCTGAACTTCTTCTCGCCAAATTCACCTACAATAATATCCCCCACTCCACCATAGGTGTATCCCCCTTCTTCACCAATAAGGGATACCACTCCCAGTTGACTCTGTCCCTCCAGAACATTTCCACCCACACAACTCACAAGGTTGCCCAGGACCTCCAGAACCTCCACAAGTTCCTCTGGAATGAGATCAAAGTCACCAACAAGGCCTACTCTAAACATGCCAACTTCTGCTGCGAACCCACATCCAACTGGAAACCTGGAACCCTGGTCTGACTCAATTAGCAGAATCTTTATACAAGGCACCTCTCCATGAAGCTTGACCACAAGCATCTCAGCCCCTTTAAAATAACCTGGAAGGTGTCCTTGCACACCCATTGTCTCAACCTCCCTCTGGAGTTAAAGGGACTCCACCCTGTGTTCCATGTCTAGCTCCTCAAAAAGCATGCCCTGGACAACACTCTGATTGACCTCCTCTTTTTGAAGTGGGCAACAAGTACCACTACAAAGTTGACCACATCTTCAACTCCCAGATCATTCAAGGACGACTGAACTACCTCATACAATAGACTGGTTACAGACCAGAAGACAACACCTGGAAACCTCCAGCAAACCTAAAAAGTGCCCCTGACAAGCTCTGGGAGTTCCACAACTTCTACTTGGACAACTCCTGGGGCTCTGGAGCTGAGGACCTCACAGACAGCTACAAGGGCATAACTTCTGCCTCTGGAATCACTGAGAATTCAACTCCCACCAATAAGTTCCTCCCTCTCTCATTTTCTTCACCGTTCCAACTTTCTACAATCAATGCTCACAATACCAAAAGGTATATACAGGCTAATCTACACTATGGCTACAATTCATTAAAAGGGAAAACAAGATAGCAAAGAAATCTACAGTTCCAGAACTCTGCTGGACCCCTCCCCCATCACTGCAGAGGTCCCTGCATCTCCTGAAATCCCCAAACTACTCACCCCTGCTCCTGCCACTGCTATTGCCATCTCCATTGAAGCCATCACAGCCACCATCCTCTCATCATGTGAGGAAAGGGGCTCCTCTGCATCTACTGCCAATTCCACTCAGATCTCTACTATAGGGTTCTGCCTCTGATGAGCAGCCAGCAAATGCCCTAGCTGACTCAGGCCCTGGGCAACCTTGGCCAGAGGAGGACCTGAAGCCAAAGCCAACCCCTGTAAGATGAGTTTCTAGGCCCAACCTTTGATAGTCAGCCAGGATTTGGGAAAAAAAAAACAACTCAATCACTCATATATTGCCTCTCTTCAAGCAGCTGCCACACTTCTTACCAACCAACCCCTCTGGCAGATCAGACTCACCTGAGCACCCTCCACCCTCCCTAAGAACTCTTGGAGCTCCCTCACCCTTGTCTCCTGTGCTTCCACACTGGATGCCTGACCATCACCCTGCTCCAACCAGGCCTGGAGACCTGCAACTTTCTCTTTCAGCACCTTTCAAATGTGGTCTCCTACTGCAACTCTGTGTACGTCTCTCAAAGCCTCATCAATAACCAGTGTTCTCAAATAGCTGCATCCTCAAGCAAGTAAAAGCAAGTAACAATATGCCAAGACATCTCCACCCCTGGGCCTAGAGACCAGCCCAGGTACCGATTGGCTTGGGTCAGACAAAGGCCCAGCCTCCCTGGACCCTGAAGGGCCCACAACTAGAGACTCAGGAGACCTCTGCCAGTGCTGGGTCAGGGATTGCTCCTCCTTGTTCCCCAAATCTGGGGAAGCCTGCCTCTTGCCCTTGTCCCAACATGGCTTCTGCAGCCCCTCATTTGACAAAAATGACAATAACAATGATGAATGCACAATGGGATGACTCTTCATGTAGGCATGTCAACACATGACCCTATCCCTCTCCTCCTGGCCCTCCAGTGGTGCCACGCTCCCCAACCCCCTCGTCACCCTCATTTACATACTCTGACTCTGCAACCACTCCAGCACCCACTCCTTACCCCATCCTTGCTTCCATGCCATGCACCAGGCTCTTCACACCAAATCCACGGAGCATCGCTCATGCCAAAGGTGACACGCCATGCACATTGAAGTGTCTCAGCAGGCCTCTACCACCAGCTCTTCAAACTTGCATGGCACCCCTCGACAGACACACATCATGCACTGAGTAATGTTGGCAAGACCAGCAGCTTTGCACCAAGACTGTGCAGGGGGACCCCAGTAATGCCTCTGCACCACCAAAAATTGCTCTGGCATCACCTGGTCCTGGAGAATATGCTGCACCGTAGGAACAGGCCAGATCTGGCCCACACCCAGGGAAGGTTAATCAGGACGTGAGGTCAACAGACAAGATGGAGAGGGTGCAGGAGGTGCCTGTGAAGGCCCAGGAAGGGAGGACAGGCCAGGACCAGAAGATATCTCTGCCAGCACAAGCTGAGACAAAGACTTGGCTCTGGGAGTCTGCTAGAAAGAAGGCTCAGCCCTGAGAGTCTGCAGCAACAAAGCCAGGGGTTAGGTTTGAGACTCTAAAAAATTGTCTGAGCAGGAGGCTAGCATTGAGAGCAGAACACTTACAAAGAAGCTTGTCAATCTGCTGGCAATCCTGCCACTGATCATATTCTGCCTGATGCCTGTAGTCCTTCCAGGAGGCCAGGGAATTGTCCCCAGCAGGGGAGGAGTAGGAGAGCAGAGAGGCATAATAGAACATGACATGATAAATGGGGAGAACAACAATTTTTTTTTTCCTTTTCAATCCTCCTGATTGATAGCATCATGCTTTGGACTTTGACTTTGACTCCCACAAAGAAGGCACACAGCCACCAATGCTTTGTGGGTCTCAGTGCTAGAAGGGGGGTGATGTCATGACTCATTACTCCAGCATGCCATGCAAATTCTGACATGTCACAATCCGACATACTATGTGAGCCCTGACATCCTGCTCTCATTATTCAACTAAGCAACTGGCACCAGTGCCCATCCACAAGCTCCAGGCCTCACCAATCACTCCCAGCATTCAGCCCTGCATGCCCACAAGCTCCAGGCCCCACCAATGACCTCTAGCATTGAGCCCTGCACCAATCCATGGGCTCCAATCTGTCAGATTCCACTGAGTCAGGGGCTTTCCAGGAAAGCACCACCCTTACAAGGCAGACTTGATCTACATATATTCAGGTGTCTGGAACTCCAGACTGTGCTCTGGAGTTCAAGACGCAAGCAGGGAATTACCAGAATAAGAGACTTAGTCTGAGAATCAGATGAAGTCGAAAGGGATTAAAGGATTAAAGTTGAGTCAAGAACTGGGGGTTCTAGAGCAAGACCTGGTTAGTAAAGTTTAAGTCACAAATGTGTACCAATCTTAAGAGCACGCAAACAAATTGAGCATGCCAGTCAAAGCATGCCAGCCAAGCATACCAGTAAGTGCATACTAGTCAATCAAAGGGCATGCAAACAATCAATGTAATATCAAGACTAGCAAATACAAGGAGGAGGCTACTCTATAAGTACTACGGAGTTCCAGAATGTCTGGGATAAGTTCTGAGAGGCATTGAGTAACAGAAGGGGACTGTATATTGGGGATTGCACATGCAGAGCACATGATCAATTGGTGTGGAGGTGGGCCATGATGTGTGATGCATGATGGCCAGGTTGAATGGCATGATGCGATCATTGATCGTGGGGTGGTGGTCGGGCCATCGGATAGTTCCAGAGTTTGTGATGCAGGGCTATTGGGGGTACTGTATGATGGCAGGCCTTGATGCTTGTACTGGCAGTGTTGGTGGTTGTGATGGCAGGGGTTGTGTCATGGGGTTGGAGGAGGGGCCTCAGATGGAGTTTCAGGATGGTTCCAGGTGGAAAAGGTCATGACATCACCCCCCTCTTAGCACTGAGACTCTCTGAGGCATGTGTTGCTGGTAGTTTGGACTGGGGGGTCAAGTGTGGGAATTGTCTCATCTCCTAACACATCGCAAAAAAAAAAATTTACCATCAAACTCAACATGTCACACACACTGACACATTCCCTGATGCCTCTCTACAAATAAAGTTGCCCCCCTTGTCATGTGGAAGGCCCAAGATGCCCAGTACCAGCGCCACCTGGATTGAGAGCATGTGGTGGTGCTCATTTAGCAACATGAGTGTTCTCATGCCATCTTGCTTGTCACAACTGACCTTCCTTTTTCAGAACAACACAATATTCCTGCCCCAGAGGCAGGTCCTAGTTGACCCCCAGAGTCCGTCCCCAAGGCAGGCCCAAGCAGCCTTCTGGTACCTGCTCCCAAACCCACCCCTGAGGCAGTTCCTAGTTGTCCAGTGCCCCACATCACCCAGATGACCATATGGCCTTACCCTTGCTTATCCCCACATCTTTGGCTTGCTGTCTGTCAATTTTGTCAGTCCAGGATGGTGCCTGGAACCATCTCGCTGGTGCCCAAGAACTTGCATGTTCTGCTAGCAGGCATGACCCAGGCCGTGTTTGATCATGCCCTAGAGAGATCCTGGAGCTTGTCCACACATGAGTGGTGTGTGAGCAATGGACCAGTATGTGTCATTGTACCTTGGGATCACTGCTGACGATGGTCCTAGTGTGTACACTGCACCTGCCAGGTGGTGCCATGCCTTTTCAAGCACCCAAGCCCCTTGTCCCAGAAAGATTTGTCAGTATGCGAGGCATGTCACTTGAACTACAAGCAATGCTCCATATCAGCTCTGTAGAGGAGGCATTGTGTGTTGCGGGAGCAAGGGTGGCTACTTGAGTGGGTAACCTGGAGGATGGAAGTGGAGGAGAGGAGTTGGGTTGTGGAGCTGAAGGGAGGGTTGGAGGGGTCCGGGGCCCCAGCTGTGTCAGGGGGAGGAGAGGGGGATGCCACCCAGGCAGGCAGTTGTAGTTGCCTGGTGGTGCTGATCACGCACCAGGTAATGCAGGCCAAGGCAGCCAGGGGGGTTGGGGGGGCACCCAGACAAGGGCAAGAGATGGGCATTGCCTAGTCCCTCCCCAGCACTGTCTAAGAGGGCACAACCTGCCCTGGATTCCCCATCTTCTTCCCTCTGGCTATCCCCTGCAATCTTTTCCCCCTTGTTGGGGAGGCCCCTGGATGTGGATTTAGGGCACCTGGAGTGGGTGAAGAGAAAGGGGAGAGAGCTTGCTGGCCAGCACCAGGTCATGGCAGGGCTCCTCCAGGGGGTTCAGACGTTCTTAGCGTACAGCAAGGAGGGGGCTAGGCAGAAGGCGGCGGCCTAAAGGTGGGTAGAGGAGGACCAGAAAACCCTGATTTGGGAGTGGGAGGTGGCCATGGTTGTCCAGGGGGAGTTGAAGGCCAAGCAGGACACACTATGGGCCCAGTTGGAGCAGGGGTCGAGTTGCCTGAAGCTGGCTCCTCCTGGTCTGCAAGATATGGTGGTGGCTTGGATGGTCGCTCTCAGTAAGTGTCCTCAATTTCTGAGTGTACTAGTACTGACATTCTCAGGCTGGGCCTAGGAGCATCGGCTGCTCTTGAATGGAATGGCCGCTGTGCTCACATCTTTGCAGGAGGGGCAGCAGCCCAAATTGATGACCCCCAGGGTGGAGCGGGGCATGGATCTGTTGAGGAGGGTCATGGCTGGGCACCGACAGAGAAATGTCCCTGCACTGGGAACCTGGTTTGAGAGAGTCTTAGATGAGAGCAAGCTGCTTCTCTTCTAGGATCAGCTGCTGAAGGAGGCATCATGGGGACACATGCCAGAGGACTTGGGAGGAGAGGAGCCCTGGGATTGGCTGGTGGGTCCTGGGGGAGGAGAGGAGGGTCAGGAGGCCTCACCATAGTCATCCTTCTCTTCTTCCTTTTTGTTGCTGTTTTTATTGACACCGCCATCTGATACTGTACCATAGTGTAGAGTAAAAAAAATGTATATACTTGCCTCTTTGAGACTTGGGAGTCAGGTAAGTAGTGTGAAGAAATGAACTGTAAGCTAGGGGATTTTCCAGGCCTTGTCATAGGGAAGACAACTTCTAGGACTTAGAAATATTAAAATGGGTAAGAAAAGAGAAACAGCAGGAGAAAGCAGGAAATATATGCGGGAGTTGAATCCCCATTAAGTCCAGAGGTGGGGGTTATGCCCACTACTGCCATCTGTGAGTCCTGCACCTAGGGGAAGCGTTTCCTGGGCATTGTTGTTCAAAATCCCAGAGCTTGCCAAGGGCCCCTTTGAGATTGCAGCATAGTTCCCAGATGTCATCTTCCAGGCCATATCTCTTCCATCATACAAGAAAGTGGGGTCATCTACAGATATCTCAGGAGTCAAGGATGTCTTCAACCTTGTAGTGGTATTTGTCCTCAATCTCAACCAGAGGAGAGGGTTCGGAGCACCATTTGGCAAAGAGGTCTGGGAGGTGTTGTTCCAGAAGGTGAACATGAAAGACCAGGTGCAGACCTTTGAGTCCCAGGGGGAGTTCGATCTTGTAGATGTAGGATGAGACTTTCTTCAAGATCTTGAATGGACTAAGATGCTTGTGATTGAGTTTTGGGGAGGGCCGGCAGGTGTGGAGGTGACGTCGGTCTAACCATACCTTTGTCTCAGAGGCCCAATTGGAAGTGTCTTCCCACTTCTGGTTGGCATGTTTCACATAGGCCTAGTTTGCAATGTCAATCTCTTTCTGGAGGAACTTATGAAGGGACCAGAGATCCTAGGTGACTTTGTGGGCAGTGTGTGACAGAATGTTCTGGAGTGAGAGGGTCAGTCAGAGGTGGTACTCTTTGTTGGCAAAGAAGGGCAATACTCTGGTAGCAGAGTGCAGTGTGTTGTTGTAGGTGAACTTGGCCAGGGGGAGCCCAGCATGCCAGTCATCCTGCAAGTAGTTGACATACAGCCAGAGGTACTGCTCAAGAAATTGGTTGACCCTTTCAGTTTGGCTGTCAGCTTCTAGGTAGTAGGCAGTAGAGAGGTTAGTCTTTACTTCAAGGGCCTTATACAGAGAGGTCCAGAACTTGGATACAAAGAGCAGGCCATGGTTGGAGACAATGTTGTCTGGGAGTCTATGCTTAGCAAAGACGTGCTTGAAGAATAGCTGGGCAAAGTCTGGGGCAGTGTCCATAGTGTGACAGGATAGGAAGATGTCCTGTTTGGTCAGCCTACACACAACAATGAGAATAGCATCAAACCCTTCAGACTCCAGGAGCTTGACAATATGATCCATGGATATGGAGGACCAGGGACATCATCTGACCGGCAAAGGTTTCAGGAGTCTATAGGGCCGATATTGGAGGACCTTTGCCCAGAGGCAGGGTTTGCATAATCAAATGTAGCAGGTCACATCCTTCTTCAATCCTGGCTAAAAGTAAGTCCAGGAGGCAAGCTGGAGAGTTTTACATATCCCAGGATGTCCCTGGAGCTCGTGGTTATGATGCTGGCAAAGAACATCATATCAAAGTTGGGTGTGATCTAGGATGTAGATGCAACCATTCCAGAGGAGAAGTTTTTTGTCAGAGGACAAGGAGAAGGCAGGGTCTGGGTCGGTTCTGTCAAGGGGGTTGCAGGAATTGTGATCAGTGAAGTACTTGTCTCAGGAGGCACAGCAGATCTGGCTTAGGGTCCCTTTGTTGTTTAGAATCAGTATGGCATTCAGATGTTTGAGAGAGATCACTATGCAATAATTGAATGCATTGCACTCTGCCTCAAATGACTTCTTGGGGTAGATGTCAGGTCGCCAGGTGAGGGCATTGGGTTTAGCTCCTAGTTGTTCCAGGCAGTACTGGATCATGAAGTCATATTCCGAGAGGATTTTGGACCACCGGGCCTGTTGTTGACTAAGTTGCTTGGTTGTGGTGAAGTATTGCAAGTTGTTGTGATCTAAGTAGATCTGAATCCAGTGCTGGGCCTCCTCAAGGTAGGCTTGCCACTGTTTGAAGGCTTCAACAATGGCAAGGAGTTCCTTATTGTAGATGTCATAGTTGATCTTGGTGTTGATCATAGACTGGGTGTAGAAGGCGACTGGCCAGGGTTCTCCACCATCAGGTCCCATTTGTGAGAGAATTCTGGTGATGGTGTAGTTGGCATTGCATTCCAGGATGATTGGGAGGGCGGGGTTGTAATGCCAAAGTACGGGGGCAACTGTAAAAGCCTCCTTGAGCAAGTTAAAGATGCTCTGGCACTTACTGTTCCAGTTCCATGTGATGTCCTTGCACATAAGCTGGTTGAGGGGTTTTGTGATACCAGAGTAATTGTCTATAAATCTCTGGTAGAAGTTGGCAAAACTCAAGAAAGACTGTACTTCCTTGACGTTCTGGGGTTGTGGCCAGTTGACAATGGCTTCAACCTTGTGAGGGTCCATGCAAATGCCATTTGGGGACACTATGACACCAAGATACTCAACTTCTTCAGTGTGAAATGAGCACTTCTTGGGCTTGGCATGGAGGTTGTGTTCCCAGAGACGTTCAAGGACTTGTCAGACATGCTTCTGGTGGTCCTCCTTCAAGTCAGAGTAGATGAGGATGTTGTCCAGGTAAACAATGACAAAGACATTGCTCATGTTGTGGAAGATGTTGTTCATGCAGTATTGGAACGTGGCAGAGGAGTTAGTCATTTTAAAAGGCATTACAAGGTATTCAAACAGACTGTACCGCATGCAGAATGCAGTTGTCCACTCGTGTCCTGGGGTGATGTGGACACTATTGTAGCTGGAGTAGAGGTCAATTTTCATGTAAATCTTGGCACTGTGGAGTTGATCAACCAGATTGCCAATGAGCAGAAGTGGGTAGCAGTTCTTCTTAGTGATCTTATTGAGTCTCTGGTAGTCAACACAAAGTCAGAGCAAGCTGTCCTTCTTCTTGGCAAATAGAACTGGAGCTCTAGTAGCAGAGGCTGAGAGGTGGATGAATCCCTTTCTGAGCATTTTGTCAAGGTAGTCCTTGAGGGCATGTAGTTTGGTTTCTAACATGTTGTATACCTTGCCAAAGAGTGGGGTGGCCCCTTCCTTGAGGTCAATTGTATGATTGTAGGAGTGGTAAGGAGGGATCTCCTTGGCATCTCCTTTGGAGAACACATTAGTGAATTCATGGTACTCTGGAGAAACTACTTCTTGTAAAATCTATTCCTCAGTCTTTTTCTTCAGGGGGGTAGCATCCACTCATAAGTGTTCTTCCAGAAGGGAGGGCAAGATGTGCAGTTGAAACATGGGGGTTCCTTCCTGCATGAGATGTGCAAAGGGGGCGGCCCCAATGATTTTGATGTTGAGCGCCTCTGGATCAATTGGGAGTGTTGGGCTGCAGGTCAGAACAGAAGGAATGTATGTCTGAGACTGGGTCAGGTAGTTTGGTCTCTTGTACTTGCTCCAGGGGATGTTGGGAGGTTAGTCAGGAGCCTTGCAGACTTGAGTGGGCAGCAGGAGCATGGTTAAGAGTGTCAGCCCAGGAGGCTCAGGGTTTCAGGCATTGAGTCGCTTCTGAGGGCCCAGAGGTATACAGTGGTCATTGGGTGGTCCCTGGGTTCTGGGAACATCATGGTGAGTATCCTCTAGTTGATGTCAGGATTTGTGTCCTGTAGCCAGGGGAGTCCTAGTACAAGTGGGTCAAGTCATGAAGCCACGTGACCAGGAAGTCCAATGTGAATTTGAAACTATTGTCCAGGGTCATGTGCCCTGAGTAAGACCTCCTGATGGGGCCAGAGGAGGAGGGGGTACTATTGAGTCGCTGCAAGTTGAGAGGTTGCTTGAGGGGATTGTGGAGGAGGTTGAGGGCATCACTGACAAAGACCCTGGTGGCCCCGCTGTCAATAAGGGCTGATAACAGTCCTAGGGCACCATTCAACCTGGCATTGATGACAAAGGATCGCAACAAACAAGACTGAAGTCCAAAGAACAGCCATGGTTCCATTCAAGAGGTTGTTCAGGGTTGGTTTGGGGCTTGAGAATTCAGTGATGTCAAAGGGGAGCTGCTGGTCTTTGATTGTTGGTTCCCGATTTAGGCAGAGGGTGAGATGTTGCCAGTTGACACAGAGGTTGGTGTCCTGAAGCCAGAGAAGCCCCAGGATCAGAGGTGTGGAGAGGTGGAGTTTGGTTACCAGCATTTGGAGAGTGTGAGTTTGTCTGTTGGTGAAGGTAATGGGCATATGCACAAAATGAGTGATATTTCCAGCCACAGAGGTGTCTCCATCAAAGAGGCAAAGTCAGATAGGGATCAGGAGTTGTTGGGCAGACTCCGCAGTGAAGGAGGACTAGGCCTTGTTGATAAAGTTGTCCGTGACACCACTATCGATAAGGGTGTTGAGAGGGTCTCCGGAAGGGGTGATGCGGGTTTTCAGGAGGAGGGAGTATGAAGAGTGGGAAGGTAGGGATAAGGGTATTGAGAGGGTCTCTTGGAGGGGGTGATGCAGGTTTTCAGGAGGAGGGAGTGCAAGGAGTGGGAGGGTAGGTAAGCTGTGAGGGTGTCCTGTACAAGTGTCATTGAGCATGGATGGGAGACCAGAGCAGAGAAGATGTTGGGGTTGATGCTGCAATTTAGTATGTCTTCTGAGTCTAAATCGCCAGGTTGTTTTTCAAGTATTTGTAGGTGGCATCTTCTCCCTTGAAAGTCCAGGTGGCACGTCCCATGTTGGGGGCACTCAGAGATGAAGTGGTCTTTCTCACTGCAGAGTATACAGGCACCCTCCCTTCTCCATCAATCCTGCACATCCTTTGGAACCTTGATCCAAGGTTGGCCCTTCTTCTGAAGTCGGTTAGCCTGGAGGGCCTCTTTGTCCCGTTTGTTGGGGAGCTCAGGGTCATCCGGGTCTTCCAGGAGCTTGTTGGGGTGTGGACTGTTGCCAGGATCATTGATGGCCATGACAGTGTTGAGCTGGGCCTGAGAGCAAGCGCCACTGCTGGGGTTAGTGTTGGAGGGACCATGACTTACTAGGGGGTGGCTGCTAGGAAAAGGGGATGGGCCAGGGTTCTGGTTTGGAAGATTAGAGGGTTCTCCAGAAGACCAGGGCAGGCCTTCTTAGAGATTTCAGAGGGCCCAGGAGTTCGAGTATTCACTGCGGTCCTCCCAATAGCGCTAGTCAATTTGCATGATAAGGGCCTTGTATCCATTGTAGGAGGGTTGTTTTGGGGCAAGTTGGAGGATGTCCTTGATGTGTTGTAGCAGTGCATAGCAGAGGGTGCTGTAATTCCAGCCTATCTCATAAGCTTCCTTCTCAAAACAAACAATGAAAGTGGTGGAGCATTCTTTGGAATGCATCTGGAGGTTGAAAAAGTTGTCCTTGGCCTCAGCCACGGTGTTGTAGATCCTGAACTTCCTGAAGAACTCATTGACAAAGGCTTGCCAGCAGGAGACTGCCAGGTTGTTGGGGTCAAACTGGATGAGGGCTGTGTAGTGGTTGAAGGTGATTTTCTGGAGGTATGAGGCAGCAAAGGCCACTCTGGAGCTGTCAACCTGAAATGTGAGCAGCTTTGCCTAAAACATATTAAGACATTGAATTAGGAATGTACGCCATTTCTGAGGGTTCCAGCCTGTAAACACATTGGGTTTCTGAATGTCTAGGTGTCCTTCATGGGCAAGGGCATTGCGGGCATTGTCTGGTCCTGCTGCATTGTGGAGAGGGAGTCCTGCATTGTAGTGATAATAATAGTGGTTACCCCCCCCCTCCTTGGGGAGGAAAGGCACTAAGGGTGGGGCCCTATCCTCCAGATGGCTCACCTGGGCCTGGAGGTCTGTTGTCTTAAGGGAGTTCATTTCTGTCAGAGAGAGGTCTGGGTCTCTATGCAGGGGGTGGTGGGGGTGGCAGGCCAGAGAGTGGCAGAGACAGTTGGGGGGTTTTTGGCGGTGCTGGGTTGATCTGTGGTGGGCCGGGTACTGAGGACGTTCAACTTGGAAGGGTCAAGCTTGCATTGGGGGCCATGGGGGGTTCCATAGATCAAAGTGGGATGGGGAGTCACAATGGAAGGTTGTCTTGGGAGGGGCCAGGGCAGTTGTGGGTGGTGGTGCCAGGGTTGTCACAGGCATGGGGCATCATTTGTTGTCGCAGCAAGTGAGCTTGTCAATATAGCACAGTGTGTTGTCTGTACTAGAGGTGTCAGCCTAGAGTCTTCCAGAGGTCGCTGGGGGCAGGTGTTAGGCATTGTCCGTTCATGGAAGCAGTTCTAGGAGTCTCTGGGGTTGTCCCCAGATCTCAAAAGTGCTAGGAATGGAGTTAGTCCTACAACAAGTCAACAAGCCTATTGTGTGGGCAGCAGGCTGATTGAATAGCCTGTCCATCAGATTGAGGGACCACAGTATGGCTAAGGTGTTCTGCTGTTCTTCTTGTTGTCATTGCTCCAGAGTTGGGACCGCAGGAGCTGCCAGAGCTGGTTTTGGAGGTTCCCATCAAATGTAAATCAAGCAACTATGGTTGAGGGGAGAGGAACATGTGGACTTTGTTGAGCAGTTGCTGCAGCTCTCTACAGAGGATTGTGTTGTGCATGTACTTTACCATAGCCTGTTTCAGGAGTTTTCCTCAAGTGAGTTGATCCCCAAATTTGACCAAGCAATGGGCCCAGTCCTCTGGAGTGTCTTCAAAGTTGTCGTGTCCAAATTCTGTGAGTAATGCCCTTGTCCATTGTGCAAAGTTCTCTGGCGAGATTCTAAGTGAGCAGAGCACCCCGTCTTATTGACGTTTGTACTCCTCAAAGTGTTGCTGTCCTATTGACAATGGAGGGGTCCATGCAGATGGGGCAGCAGCCAGGTAGTGTTGAGAGGGGTAGTCATAGTTGGGAGGTCTGTGGGGTTGAGGGGCAGGACATTGGTAACTGTAGTAGGGGGTGGGGGCAAAGAGATCTTTACTGAAGGGGATTGGGTGAGGTCCACTGGAAATGGGTGGGGTCTACTGGAGACCCCCAGGGATGCTTCGGTATGAGGGGGCCTCCATGGGTTGGGCCATAGCTAGGTTGTGTGGAGGGGCCCAGCTGGCTGAGGGCTTCAGGTCATAGAGAGACAGATCAGGGGCCCAGTGGCAGTGGAGGGGTGGGTAGATGGGGAAGGAGGTCTGTGAAAAGTAGTGGTTGGGGACCAGGCATCCGTAAGAATTGGTCTGGTAGCCCATGGGGCAATAGGTGTGAGTATATGTAGTCATCAAGAATGGTGTAAAGAGAGAGTCTTGATATTATGTCAGGTTCTGCTGAGTCGGGAGCTTTTCAGGAAAGCAATGCCCTTACAAAATGGACTTGATCTACATGTACTCAGGTGTCTGGAACTCCGGACTGTGCTCCAGGCTTCAAGATATAAGCAGGGAATTTCCAGGGTAAGGGACTTAGTCTGGGGATCAGGTGAAGTCAAAAGGAATTAAAGGATTAAAGTCAAGTTGAGAGCTGGGAGTTCTAGGGCAAGACCCAGTTAGCAAAGTTTAAATTGTGAAGTGCATACCAATCTTAAGAGCATGTGAACAAATTGAGCATGCTAGTTGAAGCGTGCCAGCCAAGCATACCAGTCAATGCATACCAGTCAATCAAAGGGCATGCAAATAATCAATGTAATATTAAGACTAGCGAATATAAGGAGGGGGCTACTCTATAAGTACTACAGGGTTCTGGGATGTCTGGGACAAGTTCCAAGAGGCATTGAGTAATGGAAGGGGACTATATACTGGAAATTGCACGTGTGGGACACACAATCAATTGGCATGGAGGTGGGCCGTGATGTGTGATGCGTGATGGCTAGGTTGAATGGTGTGATCTGATCATTGATCACGGAGTGGTGGTTGGGCTATTGGGTAGTCCCAGAGTCCATGATATGGGGCTGTTAGAGGTACTGTATAATGGCGGTGTCGGTGGTTGTGATGGCAGGGGTTGTGTCATGGGGTCAGAGGAGAGGCCCCAGATGGAGTTCTGGAGGTGTCTCAGGTGGTTCCAGGTGGGAGGGGTTGTGACACAACCAATCTCCCAGCGTCATACCTGTACCTGGACAATATGCCGCACAGGACTCACACCTGGACAATACAGTGCACAGAACTGACCACATGGAGCCTAGCCCCAGAACTCATTTGAATGCTCCAGACCTTAGCTGCCATAGATATATCTAGCTAGTAGCAAGTAATCCATTACAGTAGTCTTGATATTGCGATAACTTCTGCCTCTATGTGTTCGAACAGTCGCGTTGCTCGATTACAAAGGGTGCTGTGGGACAAGTTGACTTGGGCGTTGTGTTTGTCTATTGTTTGTAGCTCTATATATTGTATAATACTACTTTTGTTGCGAGTTCTGGGGAAAGGGTCCTTTAGGGCCCTTGGCTCGAAGTTCCGGCTCGTGTCTGTGGGCGGTCCATGTGAGATACGATTCCCATATTAGATTTAGGAGCCCATGACGCGTCGAGCGAAGCGTGGACCCCCACTTTGCAGGAGCGGGAACTCACTTTAACGTACTGGGGGCAATGCTACTGTCAACCTGGACACTTCTTCCATCACGTCAGAGTCCTGAAGGTACTTTGCCAGCACCACTGCATGCTTCCTCAGGTACAATGCAAAAGCCTCACTGCTCCAGCGTCCCATGACTTTTACAACTTCAAGAGGTACCCCTCTCAGCAGATATTCCAGTACGGAGCCTATACGTATCCCATGGAACCTAAGAATTCCCATATCCAGGTCTTTGGCTATATCGTTAAGTCTTCTCGCAAAAGTTGTCCGTGTGAGTAGTCTGAACCCCTTTTTGCACTTATATGCAAAAAGGTGTGAGGCCTCGGGTGGATTGTTGACCTTCATGTGGTTTGCAAGAGCCTCTGCCGGATCGATGGGTCCGTTTTGACGTGCGAAATAAATGTCTTCCCCTTCTGGAGCCATTTTTGTCCACGGTAAGAAGATGACTGCCACTCTGTTTCCTTCTCGATCCTCGCCTTCTGTCACGTCGCTGTGCTTGACGTGCCTCAGAGGGTTGAAAGCTTTGATGTTTGGCACCACTGGCTCGCCCATCCTTGCCATCCCAAAGAAAGCGACTTTCAAGCACGCATTGACTGCTGCATCCAAAGGGTCTGTGACTGTTAGCCTTTCACACAACTTCTCTATGATTTCCGTCGTGAAGGGCTCTCTCTTCCTCCTCCTGGACTCCGGTGGTGCCAGTCTTGTTGCTCTGTCCAGCGCTGCCTGGACTTTGTCGCTGGTTATGCTCCATGGTGCCCCATGGAGTAGGTGCCATGCCTGTACACCGAAGACGTAATTTGCTAGAGCCGTTCCTGAGTATGAGCCTGCACAGGCCGCTATGAAGGACAGGATTAGTGAAGGATGTGCCGGGCACCTGTCCTCTTCTGCCACTCCTCGTGCATCACAATACACGTGGAATGTTAACAATCCTGCACCGTAGGTACCCCTTGTACCTTCCGATAGAGATGCTGACATTACTGTCAGCACCCTGTCCAGGTCATTGCGTGTCATTGCCTGCTCGCTTTGTACATTTCTGGAAGTTGCTGGTACCCACAAAAGGAGTTGATCTTTTGCCAGACAGTGTGGTTGTTGTGCCGATGGGATTGGTGTCAACCCTGGGCGATAGGGTCTTGGACGGCCTTCTGAGGTTGCTGCTGGTAGAGGGGCACCAAACCTAGGAACCCCATTGAGTGACCCACTCGTCGAGTTGCCAGGGTCTGCTCTCATGGAACCGTTCCTTGTTGAATCTCCTGCGTGCGTCGACCTCATCCCGGTGTTTCTCTGCAGGCTTAGGCTCTGGCTGTGGCCGCCCTCTCTCCCGTAGTGCTCGAACCTCGGCGGGCGTGAGGTCTGCTGTGGCATCGACCAGGAGGTGTCTGGCCTCACCCTGTATTTCCACTGGGGGGAGTAGTTTTGTGCGGGGTGGGTAGATGCCTCTCAACGGCTCGTTTGCTGGGTTAACAGCGCTGGGGACGTATGCTGTGTAGATGCTCCCTGTTCTGTCCTCCTGTTCAAGGAACTGGTGCATGTGGCGAAAAACCTTGTTGACGGCCGTGTTGTGACTTCGGTTGTTCCACCAGCCTTCGACAACCCCTCAGTTGTCTCCGTAGACCCTGTAGCTTGCACCCGGCTCCGTTGCTGCCACTGTGGCTCGCACAAGTAACTCGAACCCCACTGCCTCTGCCCATTGGATGTCCCTCTCTCCTCCCCATGTCTTCCATCCCGGTAAGAGATGCCAGGCATGCCAGTAGCCTCCAAGCACGATGGCAATTCCGACGCCTGAGCTGGCATCCGAGAACGCTCCGACGTCGTGTAGCTCAACTGGCCTGGGGATAGGCCTTTTTCTCCCTGAGCGTATCGTCGCCTCCCACCAGTCAAGGTCTTGTAATACTCCTCTCGCCTGGTACCGAAAAGCGAATGGATGATTATGGGCTCCTGGTAGCATGGCTTTGAGTTCAGTGAGGTAGGCTCTGCCTTCAGGATGTACAAGAGTAGCGTGTAGTAATTTTCCATGGAGTTTTTGTATGTCCCGCAGGTTGTGTCTTGCTCTCGACCTCCATTCCGCAATTGCCTGGAGATATTTGTCTGCCTTTGCTTGCGATAACGCCACTGTGAGCTTGGCCAGGTCCCAGTCCAGTCCAATGTATACGTTTGTGGTACTGAAAGGTCTGTCCTTGGACTTCTCCCAAGGTATGCCCAGCTCTTCTGATATTTGGTCGATGTGCTGTAGGCCATAGGTGAATCCTTGGTCCTCAGGCTGCCGTGTCGCCACCTCTGGCAGGACTCTGATTTCGAACTTGCAGTCTTCCATGAATTCCTGCACTGTGCCATCATCATAGACTTTGCCTCCATACCAGATTCTCCCTCCTGACTGGATTTTGCCTTGTGCCGCAATTTCGTCCCTCCACCTGCGCCTTCTCCTGTTGTACTCCTCTGTGTATCTTGTTTGTATGCGTAGGAAGAGGTGGTCATCCACCCATTTTGTTGCTGGACCAATGTCTCGATGTCGCATGATATCCAATCCTGCGTCGGCCACTTGCCCATACCCCCCTGAAGAAGGCGTTGCCCCAAAACACAGGCAAGTATCCACGCAGTATTGGTCCTTCCCAACCCTAACAGCCACGGCTGGCCATTGTGACTTGTGTAAGGGTATTGTTCGATATGCCTCCGCCACATCGCGTACCGCCGCTTGCAAGCCAGGTGGGAGCTCGGAGACCAACTGGCACACTGCCGCAAATGTTCCCCAAGTGCAAGGGAAGGCATCTGAGCTCATGAATGAGTTGACCGACCTATGCGCATATCTTGTGTTGCCACTCTCAGGGAAAGACAGATTCTGAATGATTCTGAACTTCCCTGGTTTCCCTGCCTTCAGGATGATAGAAAACGGTGACGTCTGAAACAGACCAACCACCGCTTCCATTGCGTCTCTTGACAGTGGGCCGATATATCGGCCCTTTTGTATCTCCGCCTGCAGAATCTCCTGGAAGCTGTTTTCATGCTGCTCCACAGAAGCCGTGTTCGGCGGCATCTGGGTAACTGTGATTCGTGGAAAACCAAAGTTGAAACCCCAGCGAATTCCCTCAGGTATGTGGGCATATTCCTGCAAGATTCCTGCTTCCTGCAGGCACTTCTCCCAGGCTTTAGGGTGGTATGGTGTCTGTGCTCTATACCCTCTCGGTTCTGTGGCAGTCTTGTGCGCCATGACTGGCGGTCCCGCATCCTGAGCAGATGTGCTTCGCATCGTGATTTCTTGCCGTACAGCCTCGCTCTCGCTGCCAGTCCAAGCATACTGCGTGTCCGTCTCGCATGCTGAGCGTTCTCTCTTTGCGCTGGGCCATGGTTTCGTGCTTGCCGTTCCAAATCTGGATTTCGTTGCACTCTGCAATGTTGTGGGGGTGACGCCCGAGGCATACGGCGCAGGCGGCGAGCTTTTTCCCTGCACCCCTTCGAAAACCCGCATCTCCAGAGTTCTGGTGCTCGTCTCGCCTGCTCTTGTCTCTTGCATCGCTGCTTCTCCTCCTGCGGGGATGCGATCTCGAGCGCTGCGGGCTCCTCGATCTGCGGCGGCTGGACCTAGAGCGCCGGGGTCTGCGCTCTTTGTGTCCTCTCTGCAAGGCGGCCAAGTCTGCCACCTGTTTCTCGAACTGCACGTCCGCAATACCGGGTATGCAGTGAGCGTTGCATGTGTCAGGTCGATGTGTTTTGTGATTACAATGCGGTAGTTATGATGAAGGGGTAGAATGTTCGTGATCTGATTAGTAGTGCTCCTTTCCGTAACAATGTTTGAGTACTGACCAGACGGCTGCGTTCCGCGTCCTCCCTGTCTCTCCTTTCCCTGTGCACCGTTTCGTTTGCCATGCGCAGGAGCGTTTCACTCAGTGTGCCTATGTTCCAAGCTCCTGTGCCTGTGTCGATCGCTTGATGCCACAGTCTCCGTTGCTCGGCTAGATAACGCAACAGGGCTACCCTGTCCAGTGGGTCCATGCTCGATCGATATGGATGTGCCTGCAAGCCGGTGAACAAACTTGTCATCATGTCCTGTCTTTGTTCCGTCCATCCGGCTGCGTGGATTGCGTCAAGGAAGCGCGGGATCGTGACGAGTAGTTGCTCCCATGAGAGGTGTCTGTCGTCTAGAGCTGCTTTTGCACCCTTTGAGGCCGCGGCGGTGACCCACGACGCATTTCCATCTTTATCTATGGTCTGCACCATCGTGTCGTCGTCCGTTGAAGCTGAGGTCTTCAACGCATAGTCTAGTCCTTTGTTTGTGAAGTACCACATTTCTACGAAGAGTCCCTTTTGTAGTCTCATTGTGGCATAGGTTGACAATATTTCTGGGGGCGTCGTAGGCGGCGGTGCAAGCGATATCTCGGTGTACTTGTTCTTGTGTTTCCTTTTTTCTTCCACCCTGGCTGTTTCCTCCTCTGCTACTCTGACTTCCTCCATGCGTGCACTCTCCTCTCTTTCCTGTCTTTCTTGATCTCTTGCCAACTCTCCCTCCTCTCTTCTCTGCCTCTCCCATATCTCCTTTTCCGCGGTGTTGTTCGCTGCCCAGGCCGTTGATAGTAGTGCAATTGCTGCCTCCTCGCTTACGTTGTTGCTTACTAGCGCCTGACGGGCTGCTCGGTAGTCCTCTGAAGCGAAGTCGGGCTGTACTGCTTTGTTAGGGTCTCTGATAATTACTGGCATTGTTTACTTTGTATTTTAGTTTGTTGTCCTTTTAACAATCGTCGAATTCTCTTTTTGGCACTTTGATCTCGAGCCTTCAATGAATCGTCGGGGTGGCGGGCAACGGAAAGAGGTTCCCGCCCCCTGACGCTTATCTCAGCACATAGACTCTTGTTTCGGATCACCTCGTTCCTCAGGAATCCGAAACTGCTATCTATACTCTCCTGTCTATCTCAGTTTACTTGATCAATCTATTTTCTTACTCTCTCAAGTTTCCTGGTCTGCTAAGTCTCACTTTGACCTCTTTCTGTCTCCTGATCTTAGTCTCTTCCCCAATCACTTCCCTGTCTCCTGCCAAATTCCAGACCTAGCCCAGGATCCTATCTCATCCCATCCTCAAACTCTGATGCTCATATACTCTCTGGAGTACCCACATGCCTTGCCCAAAACTCCAAGACTTGCTCTTTCATTATCTGGAGACACTTCATAGACTTTGAGTCTGCCTCATAAGAACCCGCTTGCCATCAAAAGCCCCTGTCATCAGTGGAACCTAACAGCTGACCTCTTGACTGCAGGCAAATCTACCACCATAGGCTCAGTTAGTGTGACATTAATTGCTGAGGCAATAGTGGGTAGCATATCATGTGCTGACATGTGTTTTAGGAGGTTGACCTGGTTAGAGTCTATGCTAATAAGATAATAGAGGCCATTAACCTCAGGATTTTTCAGAAGATGACTCTTCTTATCATGCTTGAACATGAGACAATAATGATTGTCTTTAGTCATTTCCTGCTATCCATCCTATTGTAGGTTGTAGAAGGGGAACCATACTTGATCAGGTGCTCTATGCGCTTGTTGATGATCTGCTTGAAGATGTGTATAGACATTGTTGGAGCATAAAACTGCTGTTCTAGGAAGACCATGCTGTAGATATACATGTGGTCCACTGAGTCTGGCAGTATCTGATTGTGTAATAATACGTGTAACATGTCTTTGTCAGAAAAGTTCCATGCAAAGTCATGGGGCATGCAAACTTGGTAGATTTTGAGCTGGAGCCTGTGCTGAGGCTCAAAAGGTTGCTTGGGAAACATAGCATTGTAAGAGGCAACTGCCTCATAGTACAAATACAGACAGGCCATAACTAGAGTCATGCACTGAACAATCACAGGCTTGGCTGTGCTGTTAGTGCAAAGAGCTCAATACAATGTAAACTCAAGAGGGTTTGCCAATGCATGTGGTAGGCAAGATCTACTGCAATGCCCTGATAGGTGTTCTTCAGCCTAGGACAACCAAAGACCAGTGTATAGTGAGCAAGCTGGTCCAGGTCAAATGGTGTAGTTGAATCTAGTGCACACATTATGTGTAGCATGGTGGTGCCATCTTCTTTCATGTGCAAAAAGTGCCTTGAAATGTTTTGGCACTCCACAAGCACAAGGTTGTCAGCCCCTTGCATTGGGTTGACAAGGTTCTGGTATTGTGGATCCCTCACAAGGATCCATATTGTTTGGTTGTGAAAAGCTTCTTCTGTTTGATGCATAAACATCTGAAGCTTAGTAATCAATATATATGCAATTATTTTATCATAACAGGAAGCGTGGGGGTTGGAATAATACTTGTAGAGCCAATCAAGCTCTAGTAGAGTGCAGAAAAAACTTATAGATGATAGTGGCAGAAATGCCAGCATGATGTTCAGAGGCAAACTCATAAGCCGCTGCCCAATTGGCATCAGCTCCTATTAACACTGTATTTAAATGATATGAATAGTATGTGCAATGGGTGAGTGCTTCTCTGAAGCATGAGTTCATCTGCTTGATGTCAAGCAGTCTCCACATTTTCACTCCCAAACTGTCAGGAATTTTTTCCAAGAAATCATCCTCAGCCCTAAATTAAAGGGCCTGTAATTCTTTGGTGCAATTTGCCTTCTTTTTTGCAATGCACTTATTGTGCAATACTTGTTGAAATCAAGCAGCAGCTGATTCCCCTTTCTCTCTCTTCTTCTGCTCTGAGCTCAACTCTTCATAGTTGCTCTTGTTAGATAGGGAGACAACTTTTGCTTTGCCTTTTCCAAGCACAGGCTTATTTCTCTCAGTTGCCACCAGGCCATCATATTGCACTGATGTGCATGGATCTGGGGTCAGCACAACTACAGCATATTGTGCCAGTGGTGCTAGCAACAAGATGGGCAACATGAACAGCATCTGTACTTCTCCAGCTCATTCAGAGATGCCTGTGGAAAGGCTATCACCTCTAATTTAGAGGCATTGAGTGGCAGTTTACAGCCACAGCACTGGCAAGATGGCCCTGGTTTATCTATGGCAGATGATGTAGATAGTGGCTGAGCTATCAGAGGTGCAGGTGTGTTTTATGCCAGAGTTTTCTCTCTAGGCTCAGCATGAGGAATATTCTGAATAGGCATCCTTGGTGCCATAGTAGCAGCTTTGGACCCTATAGGAGGTGTCAGGTTTTGCTGAGTTAGGGGCTTTTTGGAAAAGCAATGCCTTTACAAGATGGACTTGATCTACATATATTTGGGTATTTGGAACTCTGGACTGTGCTCTGAGGTTCAAGACACAAACAAGGGATTCTCAAAGTGAGAAACTTAGTCCAGGAATTGGAAGAAGTTGAAAGGATGATGGGGTTAAGGTCAAGTCGAGAACTGAGGGTTCTAGGACAATACCAGGGTTAATAAACTTTAAGTTGCAAAGTACATACCAATCTTAAGAGCACATGTACAAGTCAAGCATGCCAGTCAAAGCGTGCCAGTCAGCACGTACTAGTCAAAACCAAAAGGCATGCAAACAATCAATGTAATATTAAGGCTAGGGTACCACCACACCCACATATGTCAGTGCTGATGCTAGCAGACATGATGGTGGGACCTGGTAATATTGCTTTTAGTGTATACTGTCTTCCAGGTGCTTATAGTGCTCCTCATTATCTACCTCCATCTCTTGCAAGTAGAGAGGTGTCAGGTTCCGCTGAGTCGGGGGCTTTCCGGGAAAGCAACGCCCTTACAATGTGGACTTGATCTACAGATACTCAGGTGTCTGGAACTCTGGGGCTAGGACTCCGGGGTTCAAGACACGAGCAGGGGTAATCCCAGGAGAGGGAACTTGATCCAGGGGTTTTGGGTTGTGGGTAGCTAGGGGTTGGGTGGGGGTTGAGTCGTGAACCGGAGGTTCTAAGACGAGACCAGGTTAGCAAATTACAAGTCGTGAAGTATGTACCAAACTTTAGAGCACGTGGTTATTCAAGCATGCCAGTCAAAGTGTGCCAGTCAGTGCGTACCAATCAAGCAAAGGGCATGCAACAATTCAAGTTATCCAAGTTAATATCAAGACTAGCGAATACAATGGGGAACTGCGCTATAAGTACTACGGGACCGGGTCTCAGGGTTCCGGGGTGTCTGAGATGGGTTCCGGGAGTCATTGAGTAGCGGGCAGGGACTGTATACTTGGATCGCACATGTGGGGTGCACGATCAATTGGCGTGGGGGGAGCTGTGATGCGTGATGGCCGGAAGCGAGTCACGTGATCTGATTGTTGATCGGGGCTGGTGGCGGCTGATGGCGGTGTTGGTAGTTGTGATGGCGGGGCGTGTCCTGTGGGGTCGGAGGGAGGGTCCTGGATGGTGTTCCGGGGGTGTTCCGGGGTGGGTCCAGAAGGGAGGGGTCGTGACAAGAGGCATTTGATAGAAAAGCAGCTTTTCACAGCCTGAATAGGCCATGCTTGCTGTGTGATATTGGCTGACTGCTGAGTATGACAGCTGCCTCTGATAGTCTGGATAGTATAGATAGTTTTGTACATTAAGGTATCTCTCCCTTCCACCAGAGCCTTGTAGGCTCTGATTGCTTTTATTAGGCCCTCAATAGGCCATTGCACAGGACATGGTTAGCTATGTGTATTGGGACTTAGGAGAAAGAAAAGAAAAAAAAATCCCCTAACTTTACAGTAGTGTAAATAACAACAAATAATGGCCATCTGGCCACTAATCAGTTATCAAAGTGGACTTCATCCATATTTCACCACCTCATATGCTCTATACATGTTTTGCTAGTTGTTGAGGGTGTTTCATACCCTGCAGCTCTAGATTAGTATCTAGAGCTGCAAGATCTTTGCAGCTGACTAAAGGCTTCCAGGTGGTATCACCTAAACTCCATTTTACCTCAAACTCAAGATGTCTATCCATTGTTCACCAATGACCTATGAGGTCATTTATGAACTATTCCTGGTCATTATCAGTTCTAAAATCATAAGGTTCCAGAGTTGTGTGATTAGGGAACAGCACATCATTACTTGCCAGATATGGTCACAACAGCAACACATGGAATTTAGGCACTATTCTGTGCACCTGAATCATACAAGGCAGTTCCAACATATAGTTAAATGTGCTATGTTCAGCTTCCAAGATCCTATATGATCAAATTTACTTGGAGCACAGCTTGCTTGCTCTGCCTTTTGGCAGGTTCAAGTTCTTTGTCAAAAGGTAGACTAAGCTTCCTTTCTTAATGTCTGGTTCATCATGTCTGCAATAATTCACATATTTTGTTTGCTACATGCACAATTCTATAATTGCATCATGTGTATCTGCTAGATTTCTCAGTGCATTGCACACAAACTGTTTGACTTCCATATGGATAACTTTGTCAGTGCAAAGTTCATGAATCATAGATAGCATATAGCCATTATTGAGTTCAAAGGACAAGTATCCTGTGGTTTCTGATATGCTTATATTTATCATAAATTCAACAAGTAGGCATCTATCAACCCAGTTTCTCTGGTCAGGATGCACAAAAGCTTGAAGTATCTGCATGATGTTTCTTTCTATTTGTGCATTCTGTTTGTCCATCTGTTTGCAAATGAAAAGATGTCAACAAGAGCAGTTTTGCTTCAAGCAGATTGTGTAGTTCCTTCCACCATTTGAAAGTAAATTTAGAATCTTGATTGCTGACAATCAAGCTGGGCAATCTATGGAGGCATACTATCTCTTTGAGATAGATCCATGATAAGTCTGAGGCTGTCATAGTTGTCCTCACAGGAATGAGATGGACTATACTGATCATCCAACAGATTACTACTTACAGGTAGTTAAAACTCTTTGACTCAGAGAATGGACCAATAAAGTCCATCCCAATTGAGTCCTAGGATTTGACTGAAATTGGAAGCAAATAAAGCTTCTCTGATGGCTTCAAAATCAAAACTTTCAACTGTTGACATGGCTCACATGTTGAGCAGAATTGACTCATTTCCTTGGCTATTTGTGGCCACTAGTATCAGCAACATATGTAATCCAATGTTTTCTAAGTTTCAAAGTGGCCTACTACTTTGTGGGCCAGGTCCAGGATAATTGTAATCAACAACCACTCTTAGAGAATGCAGATGACTTTAGATCTAGTAGGTCTGGTAAGATAAACAAGCTGCTGCTTCACCATAAAGCACAGATGCATCTGTATATAATTCATAATCTCTAGAAAGAGAGTATAATTCTTGTATCCTTGCTGGATATGTGCACAGAACTGCACATTGTTTCTATAGGTAGGGGCAGGATGACAATCATGCAATTTCAACACATATTGTAGTGTTGTCTCTTTACCACCAAAAGACACTTCTGGCCCAGTTTCTTTCTGAGACTGGGTGGCCTTATAGTCTACCAGTACCTGAGCTTCAATATCTTGAGCTTCTCATTGTTCTTGCAGTTGCTTGCTGCGACATATTTTCTGTGCTTTCATGGCACGTATTTCAACTATGTATTCTTTTATTTCATGAAACCTATGTAAAGGCAAGTCTTTGCTCTCTGGATCTATTCATTTGTCTGCTTGAACATAATTATGCATGTCATAGACATCATCTCAAGTGTCATTCTCAAAGTATCAAGACAAACAGTCTGCTACCTTGTTCAGTTTGCTTTTTATATAGGTAATATCAAACTGATAGCATGACATGTAGTTGATCCAGCAATGTTGTCACAGCAATAAGTGCACTTGAGTCTTGAAGAACTCAAGCACCTTATGATCTGTAATAATATGGATCTTATATTCTATCAGCTTATCTTCCCATTTCAGGAGGGCTTCTAAGATGGTGAGTATTTCTAACTCATGTACTGCATAATTCTGCTGTGCAGCAGTGAACTTCCAGAACATAAATCCCACTGGTCAACATGTTTGCCAGGTTTTTCCTTGGCTGAACATGGCTCCTACACCTGTTTTAGATGCATTACAAATGAGCCAAATAGGCTTTTTAATACATAGATTGATTGGCTATATAATTGGCATTTTAGCACATATGCACTTGATCATTTCAAAGCACTGCTGATGCAGCAGTCTCCAGTGAAAGAGAAACCCATTCTGGGTCATGGCCATCAATGGCTTGGTGTAGGCCATAATATCTGATAAAAAGTTACTAATATAATTTACAAGTCCAACAAAATGCTAAATGTTGTTGTAAGTGTATGGAGTATGCCACTCTTGAATACAATTGAGTTTATCCATATCAGAGTGTATACTCTTCTCATTAATAACATGTCCTAGACAGTCTATACTAAGTGTATATAATTCACACTTCTTCCATTTGAGGTAGAGATTTGCCTTCTTGAGTTGTTCAAATATGACTCATAAGTGCTGCTCATGCTCCTCAATAGAGTTGAAAAATATAAATATATCATCTAAATAGACATACATAAACTTCCCAATCACATTTTGGAAAATGGAGGTTATTAACCTCTGGAATGTTGCTAGCATGTTACAGTTGCTAATTTGCATTATATTGCTTATAAATATCCCTATTAGAGACAAAAACAGTGTCTTTGGTATGTCTTCTTTGTGTATATAAACTTGTTCATATGCATCTGTGAGGTCAATTTTTGATCTATACTTTGCCTTAGCGACATCTTCATGTATGACTTCCTGATCTAGGAGAGGAGTTACATCTTTGACTGTATTATTGCTGCACTCTTATGCATCCAATGCTGTCTGTAATGTCCCATCCTTCTTTGAAATTTATAGTAAGGGTGCAGCTTACACTAACAGTCATAGTTCCCACTACTTTGCATTTATATACCTGTTTATTTTTTCATAAAGCTGGTCTTGAAGTGCTTATAGACAGCAAAGCAAGTGATACTTGTATTGCTTATTTTCATCAATGAGATTAATCTCATGATTCACCTCTTTCTAAGGAGGAAGCTTCTCCTTTGTCCTATTGACAATATTAGCAAACTCATGTTGCCATTACTGGCATAGTCAAGGGATGTCTTCCTCTGTCAGGCTCATAGCCTTACTTTTTCCCATTGGTATATGTGCTATGCATAGCTGAACCTTTGGTTCAAATTGCTCCTGCAAGGCACATATGTGCTCTTCTATAAAATCTCCTGAATTCAACCTTAAGACTGGTTGCATCCTCACTATTTTTGTTGTCTCTGATGACAATTGCACACTTCTTGCCTTTAGCAATACACCATCAAATACAATATCTAAGGCTTTAAAAATCTCATCCTCCTGTGCATGACAGTATACCTCTCTGATCTGGGTTAATTGCACCCTTCCTATAGTATGTGTCACTATTGATGCTACCAATTTATTCTATTCTTGTGGCATGCATGGGTCATATGCCTATTGCACTTCTGGTCAAGGCAGCAGTTGATTTCATAGCAATTGTGTGTGCCCCACAGTTCTTACTGTAACACACCTCATCCTTGCCAAGATCTTCTACTTTTACCCAAGAGCTAGTCAGCTGAAATTTCAGCGACTCTCCCACATATTTATCACATCTCTTCCTTTGTTGTTTAGTCTGATTAGGCTTTCCAAAATTATACACAGCTGTGTCTGGCTGCTTCTCCTTTTTCAGAGTTCTTTGAAACTCTTCTTCTGGCATCAGAATTGCTAGCAAGTCTGCCAATAAACTACTTAGTGAAACTTCTTCATCCTCCACCTCTGCACAGTTGCTCTCTTACAACCATTTAGTCAGTTGCATTTGTTGCAATATTTCTCTCTTGTGCAATAGCACTATAGGTGACTATCTGTGTCGCACAACACTACTTTCTCTGTCTTTATAGGCATACCATTTACAATAACTATGTTGTTCACAAAGTCCAGAGACACCCTATTCTTATGCATAAATGGTGTACCAATAATCATATCATAGCAATCAAAATTTGCTATATTTATGTACTCCTTTGTCAATATTCCTGGCATCTTTACCTTTATCTCAGTGCCAAATTGCACTATAGTGTGACTCCCCATAGTTTTCAAGTAGAGCATCAATGGCTCCTCTAACTCATGAATATGTATTGCATTGACATGAGCAAATTGGGGCATTATGCCTGTAGTGGTACTCTCTGAGTCCCACAATATCCAGGCTAGATGTCCATTAACATCTACATAGATAACTAGGCACTTCTTCTCCTCAGGAGTATAATGTGGCCACTGCAACTTATGTATTATGCATCTCATCCAGATGTGTTGATCTCTCCAGCACTCTTTCAGTGCAAACAAGTGTTTGTCCTCATCTTCATGAGTATAGTAGTCATTGTTGTACATATTCATGGTAACATAGTCATTGCTATCAATGTGGACACTTTTAGCATTATCCACTTCCTGTGGCTCTTTCTCAGCCTCTTCAATGACTTCTTTGTTTTTGTTATTACTGACAACATCACTTAGGGCTGCAGCCATATGGGCCACACAGATGTGCATCTTGGGAGGGGCAGGACATTCCTTAGTAAAATGCCCAACTCTCTCACAGTTGTAGCACTCTGAAGAGTCTCCTGCAGGCCTTCTCTGAGCCACTCTTAAAACTACATTAGGTTTGCCTACTATACATACTACAGGTGCCAGACCCTCTTTAGCTGCTGTTTGATTTCAACCCAAATAGGATTGGCTATCTTTTGCTGGCAGATATCCAGCAGGCTTCAGTCTAGGCTGTTGGCCTAAATGAATTGTCTTGCAAATGACAAATTGCAGGTTGCAATTCTTCTATATTTTGGACTATTTGACAAGAAAGGTTCCTTAGATGAATTGTCTTGCAAATGACAAATTGCAGGTTGCAATTCTTCTATATTTTGGACTATTTGACAAGAAAGGTTCCTATCTTCACTGCTTGATGGTTAACTGGTCCTTGGCATGAACTACACTATTCATAATGATTTGCAGTTCAAGTCAACTGCTCATATCTAATGGCATATGCCAAGAACTTGGTTATTGTATTGACCTCTGAAGACAAATTGTCATTGTGTATCAATGCCCTCCTTATATCTGCTGGTATTCTATCCAGGAATGTCTCTCTAATCATATATTCATCTAGATAGACAGCTATGTTCTGCATGTGACCCACCAAGTTGTCATAGAATGTCTGGATGCCAGTTTTAGTATTGTACACTGCCTTCCTGAAGGCATCACAAGTTTTCTGCATAGTTGCAGCATTGACAAAATGATTATACAGTCCTATCAGGACCTCTTTAAACATTCAATGTGATTTATCATGATTAATGTGAAGGACATGGTGGCAGAACCAATTCTGGGCCTCTCTTTCCATAAATTTGTGTAACACAAATATTCTCTCCTGGTACATGTTGTCACCACTATAGCAGCATGCTGCCAAGTGGTAGCATATATCTATGGCCCAGTCCTCCAACTGAGAGAACCTATGCCCTCCTGCATATGCATGTATGTGCTTACCATTAGATTTGCAGAGACTTACTCCTGCAGGAAATTTAAACCTGACTCCCAGAAAGTCATCCACCAGACAAGTAAGGTGGTCATGCATATGATCCATATAGATCTGTACTGCCTCATTCATTCCAGGCATATTTTCATGCAAATCATAAGGGGCAGGCATCAAGAATGCCCAAGGACTGCAAAACAGGTGTTTGTTGGCCATTCTTTCTGGCCATAGAGTAGGCTGTTGCTTCACCTCTTGATCTGCTGATGGTCCACCAGCTTGCCTGCCACCATTACAACAATTATTATTGTCTCAATTGTTCTATTTACAATCACAACCTCCACCATTATTACCACAACAATTCTGCTCTCTTCCATTGTAGTGATCACTATTACCATCACTACCCTCTGGATCTCTGTCCAGTTCAGCAGTTTGAGCAGTAAACTGTCACTGCACATCATCAACAGGCATCACACTTTCACATCCTTTAAAGACTATCTCCTGGTCATCAATTAATGACTCACCATGATTGTGCAAATCCTGGTTGCACATCTTCTGATAGTTAACAGGTTCATTCCAATTGTTCACCAGGTGGATGTGTCATTCTATGCATTGTGCTATGTGTCATGCTACACATTGTGCTACATGTTGTAGTTGCATTTGTTCCTCAAAGATGTGAACCTTGTCCACCTCTTTCTTAATAGTGACCTACTCTTGAGATGTCTTAATCTCCTGAGCAGCAATTGGTACTTCTGGCTCTGCTGAAGTTGTCATCACAGTCTTTACTTCAGACAATGCCTGTTAAGACACTCTACTTATATTGCATTGACAATTTGCAGCTTTCTGATGCCTGATACAGTCCTGCTGAGACTTATTTGCCTGACAAAGTGCATTTAGAAATTCTATTGCATCTGCAATCAATGGCACTTGTTAGTGCATGCTTATCTTGCATTCTATTGAGTTGGCCGGAGTGGCCATTGAGACTGCTGACCCTTATGCTGCTTTGCACTTGAGGTACTCCACCACTTCAAGTTCGAAGATATGCACAAATAATTCAATATGTTCTGTCAAATCTGCATGAGGTACATCATGGCTCCTAGCAGCCAGTAACTGTAAATGCTTCACTATGTAAAGCTGCAGATGCTTTTGCATTGATTCCTTAGTGACCAATGGGTATTCAGTCCAGCACCAGCTGTAACTGGATAGACAAAGTCAAATGTGATCTCTTACTCTTTTCATTGTCTGAGGAGTCTAGTTTAGACTATAAATCCAGAACTTTTCTGAGGCCTTTATGCCTCACCTGTGGCTGTTTGCCAACCTCTCCACACAACTCCTGGTTTTTAGGCACTGAAGGTGCCTTCTCTGGCTGTATGACATTGTTGTCCTTCCTGCTAAACCTTATTTCTGGTCCTTGCTGCTGCACATATATTGACAATAACAACTGTTCTGGTTCAGTGGCAGTGTTTGCCACATACTCTAAATGCTGCTCAGTTGGGGCAGTCTTGAATGGGGTGCTGTGCACAAAAGCACTGCCTTGCACCAGCTCCAAATACTGTGTAAGGTCTAGTGGACCTTTGGACTGTGCTGATGAGCTCTCAGGCAATACTGGGTACATCAATGAAGGCATCTGGTTCACTGGTAGCAATACTCCTGAGACTGCAGATCTCTTCTCTAGTTTATCACTAGGCTTCACAATGGACATCATCCATGATACAGATAGCCTACTTAGCATTCCAAACCTTGCACTAACATCACAAGGTAACTTTTCATCCCACTTTGGTGGGGGCTAGTAAGTAGATGCAGTTTGCATCTTCACAGCTTGAGACACAGGTGGGTCATCTGTATCTGAGAAAGGAGTCCAGATCAAGAGAGCTAGTCATAGAAGCACATTTTCAACATGATGCCAACAGAAGTCAAGAGTTTTTGATCTTTCTTAGATTTGTTTTTTCTTATTAATGGTTCCACCCAAACTACTGATACAACATACAGAGTTAAAAACTATGTATGTCAGGAGAAGAAGAAGAGATCAGAAAGAAAGAGGAAGAGATTAGAAAGAAATCAAGAAGCAGGAAAGCAAAACAGAGGCAGAAAAAGACAACAAAAGCAGGAAGCAACAAAGTAAGGATGTATTATGCAAAAAAGCAAAAAAAAATAGCTTTGGCAGTCAAACAAAGAGTGCATGATCAAAAGGAGAAAATAAAAAGAGATAATAACAAGGGCTAATCAATCAAGCCTTGGCATCTCAGCAACAGAAAGGGAACCACACAGTATCTAATAAATCACATATGCTACAATGAAAAGCTTGGTGTTGGTCTATGCCCTGATTTGGTGATCCAAAAAGAAGGGTGCAACAAGGGAACAGACACTGACTTGTTGGAATCAGGATCTCCAGGGATTGGATATCTTAGGGCCAATTTGTTAGTCTTATATTACATAATTATACATTTAGCCTTAAAATCATACATAACCTTAGCACACATCCAATAAGAGTGAAATTAAGACAGTTATTGGAAATAATGAAGCCCCAGAATTCATTGTACTCACAAATAAGTACAATACTACCAATGCACAGGAGACAGCATACAACCATGGGCTTTTCACCATTTTCATACATGCTTAGTGATTAACTTGTATTCTATCTGAGAATATAAATGAGGAATGTACTGTAATATTTTGGTGAAATCCTGCTCTGAGTTCATGCACTCAGTTGATAACTCCTTGAGACACTGATAAACAATGGATCTAAGGCTCATTAGAGTTAGTTGAAGTATATTAAAGGTTATTTCACAGTGTCTCTATAACTGTTTTGACACCAAGCATTCACAATATCCTTGTTTCTTCCAATATTAGAGTTATGAGGATCCACTAGATCTGGGCTACTGGGCTTATGTGTAGTATCTTTTGTTGCTCTTGAAGTTAGCTGCAATTCTTTGCTCCTCAGGGGTGTGATAGTTGCATTTATGGCCCATCATTGTTGTGTAGAATAGAAGTTTGAAGGTAAAGAACTAAAAGCCATTACAAAGCTTTACAATGAATTCTTACCTTTTCAAATTCATCTTACCAAAACACTATTTTGCCTGACTTTTCTGTGAAATTTGGCTGATGTCCTCAATACCACTCCATGGCTGGGCTTGCCATTTTCTGTACTTCTCTCTATGTCTATAAATATGCAATTTTGTTAAAGGTTGACACTAGAAACACAAGTAAGTACTTCGGTCCTCAGTTGTTGTGTACTTGACTGAGTTTAACCTACCTAGAAACATGAGTAAGTACTTCGGTCTAGGTAGTGTTTGTAGTAAGTATAGTATCTGTATTGTGTGTAAATGTTCACTTACCCTCAGTCATTGTGTACTTGACTGAGGGTAGTATGTATCAACTGTAGCTATATATATGTGAGTGGCTATATCAAGGGTTATATTAAGTGTAAATGTAAACATATATTGGCTCTATGCGTTCCAGGCACTTACGGTGATTATTGGTGTCTAACACTCCTCCTCACTGTAAGTGGCATAAAGCGTAAAGCATAATAGGCTCCTCCTCACACGGAATCATGGCTAGAATAACCCAAGTATACGGTGTAGTTGTGAGAACCAAGGTAAGAAAAGTGGTTTGGTGAATAGGTCAGCAATATTGTCCTTTGTATTGATATATTGCATGACAATTTCCTCTGACGTGACACATTCTTGTAGAAAATGATATTTTATATCTACATGTTTTAAATGGGAGTGCAACATCGGATCTTCTGAAAGATTAATTGCTGCGTTGTTGTCGCACATGATTGTTGTTGCCTTGCTCATGCCATAGCCAATCTTGTCAGGGGACTCCTCATTTCTTCCTTTTCTTACTCCTTATCTCTTCACTCTCCTTCCATTCATTCTCTTATTTCTCCTGACATTATTTCATTTTACTGTTTCTATTCTCTCAACACTATCTGTTAGTACTACTCTCAGCCCTTGAGATGCTCTGGTTCTTTAGCCACCATTCAGACAAGTGTGGGCCACTCAGCACCACTTCCAGACCGCTTATATAAGCCAGAGTTTGCCAGAGCTTGCCCCTTATTTGTGCAATTGTTTGTGTAGGCAATTTTCGAGTTTTTAAGGTTTTGTTGTACTGTACAGTTGTTTCCCATGCTTCAGAGGCCCCAGAAGCATCCAACCTGGCATAGGAAATCCCTAGACTTGTTCTCTTTGGATCCCCCTCTGCCAGGTGAGTAGCTACCTTGATATTGTCAGTATATATTCTATTACACTTTGGATCTCCCTCTGCCAGCTGTGTGACTGAGCCACAGCCTCTAGAGGTTGCCCTTACAAATCTCTTGTAGGAGAGTCTATAACCACACACATTCCTGTGCTGCCTCAAATGCAGCCATATACTTGGCTTCACAAGAGGAAGCAGCCACTGTCTTCTGTTTTTGCGAAGCCCATGAGATTATGCCTGATCCCAAAGACCATGCATAACCCCCTACACTCCGTCTGGTATCAAGACAATTAGCCCAATCTGAGTTGGTGAAACCAGCAAGTGAGATTGGTGACATTCCTCCCAACCATAATCTGAAATCTCTTGTTCCTTTCAGGTATCTAACCACACGGATTGCTGCATTCCAATGTGTTAGCAAGTATGAGTCAAAATACTGACTCAATTGTTGAACAGCATATTGGATATTGGGTTGGGAAGATATAGCTAGCCATATCAACCCTCCTACTAATCTCCTGTATGGGATTCTTGCAATGTCATCATGTTCCTTCTGAGTGAGTTTTGAATAATCAGTTCTTTGAAGTTTCAGGCCTGGTTCCATTGGCAGTGACAGCAGATTGGCACTCTTTTGTCCAAACTGCGTGATCAACCTGTCAATTACTGGAGCTTGTGAGAGGTATACTGCTTTATTTGGCCTGTCCTATTCAATTGTGATCCCAACTATCTGGCATGGTGTACCCAAATCTGATATGGTCCATGCTTCTCTTAATTGCGATTTGAAATGTTCATTTGCTTGCTTGGAGCTCACTACTGATAGGAAATCATCAACATGCGCTGCTGCTATAACCATACCATGAGTTGATTTCCTATAATAGATGCATGACTCGCACAGCAGCCTTGTGAATCCCCACTTTTTGACTATGTTCTCATTTAAGGTTTGGTTCCATATTCTGCCTGCCTATTTGATTCCATAAAGACCCCTCTCTAGTTTGCAGATGTAATTCTCTTTTCCCAGTTCCTCAAAGTCTTTTGGCTGTTCCATATAGGTCGTCTCCTCCTCAGGTAAGATACCATATAAGAATGCGGTTTTTATGTCAACTTGCATAGTGTCCCAGCCCTGTACTGCTGCAAGATGAAGTAGTACACGCCATGATTCAGTGCGGGCTGTCGGTGAGGTGGTTTTTGTGCATTCTTTGCCATAAACCTGATTAAAGGCCTGCAGGACATGTCGAACTTTAAATTGTACAATCTCACCCTTCTCATTTTGCTTGAGTGCAAACACAGGACGTCCACGGTGTATCCTATGCCCAGCAGGTACTTCTTCCCTTGGTATCAAGCAATAGACGCCCATATCTTTCAGAGACTTCAGCTCATCATTGTAAGTTGCTCTCCATCTTTCCACATCTAGAGAATTTTGTGCTTGCTTCCATGTCTTTGGCACTTGAGGATCAACATTGCCAGCATCTATACCTAGTTCGTCTTTGATTGTACTCATTGCTGCCAAAATCTGATCAAGATTGATGTCTTTGTTTACAACATCTTGGGAATCTGCCTGTTTGTCACAATGAAGGTTCTCAATGGCTTGTCAACGTTCTGCCTTTGCTTCTTGTATACAATCTGCTGACTCTCTTGATTCCCTCATAGCACACTGCATGGCAGTTTGTGGGACCTCGTTTGGTTGGCTTTGTGCTGTTGTAATCGGGATCCATGTTGACCTCCATGGTTGTTCTGGGGCAGGCTGGTCTGCTTGGTGTAAGAGCAACCTCTAGAGGCTGTGGCTCAGTCACACAGCTGGCAGAGGGAGATCCAAAGTGTATTAGAATATATACTGACAATATCAAGGTAGCTACTCACCTGGCAGAGGGAGATCCAAAGAGAACAAGTCTAGGGATTCCCTATGCCAGGTTGGACGCTTCTGGGGCCTCTGAAGTGTGGGAAACAACTGTACAGTACAACAAAACCTTAAAAACTCGAAAATTGCCTACACAAATAATTGCACAAATAAGAGGCAAACTCTGGCAAACTCTGGCTTATATAAGTGGTCTGAAAGTGGTGCTGAGTGGCCCACACTTGTCTGAATGGTGGCTAAAGAACTAGAGCATCTCAAGGGCTGAGAGTAGTACTAACAGATAGTGTTGAAAGAATAGAAACAGTAAAATGAAATAATGTCAGAAGAAATAAGAGAATGAATGGAAGGAGAGTAAAGAGATAAGGAGTGAGAAAAGGAAGAAAAGAGGAGTCCCCTGACACTTGGTCTATCTGTTTCCTCTGCTCATGAGGCACCAGGTTTACTGGTGGGTCTGGCATGTTGGAGACTGGTTCTACTTCATCATTTATAGTGGGGACAGGCTCGTCGTCATCTTCTGGGATGAAGAAAGGTTGATCTGCTGCTTTCTTTAGGATAGTTTTGATTGATGGTATATTGGTAGGCTCTGTATATGGTGAAGTTGTTGCATTGAGGTCTGGGGCATAGTAGTTGTCCTGATGTTCAATAAATCTAACATGGTATGTGCTATATACCCGTTTCAATAATTTATCGTAACATTAATAAGCTTTTGCTTTGGGATTGTAGCCTATTAAGACACATTTGATTGACCTCTCATATATCTTCGGGTTATGTTTGCCCAACACCAAGACAAAAACTCGACACCCAATCTCACGAATGTAAGAATAGTTCGGTTTCTTCCCATACCAGAGCTTATCTGGGGTCACGTCTTTTACAGCTGATGTCTTTGTCTTTCCATGTAGGTGAGTTGCAGTTAAATAAAACTCATCCCACAGGTAAGCAGGACATTTGGCATAGAGCCTGTAACGGGGTCATCCGTATTACCATCAGCGTCAACGACGCTATAATCAATTAGTAGAGTATTACG
>QGOA01002925.1:0-11990 GCA_003313075.1 Termitomyces sp. MG16
TTCCTTAAGCGGCCCTTGGGTCTCCGTACGAAAGGTTGGTCCGAGAAAAAGACATATAGATCGACAGCTCTGGAGTGGACGGGCAAAAGGTATTCATGTGGCCAACGTGGGGATCGAACCCAAGACCTTCGCGTTATTAGCACGACGCTCTAACCAACTGAGCTAGTCGGCCTGACAAATTATAAGGGAAATGACAGAAGAGGATATCGCGGTCGATCCTAAAGATTATAGATCCCGGGCTTACGTATGAGTCAAGCTTACCCACACCTGATTGCACTTATTTCGCCGTTCGGCAGGTAGCTCCGAAACCTCTCGTGACGATCTCAATCTATCTTCAGGGGTTCAGGGAGAATTCCCTCTGTAGACTACTACAAGGCATACTGAGCATCTTCATACATTCGTAAAAACCAGGCATTTCAACCCACAAAAAAAGAGATATACATACGTAAAATAGATATATATCTAACAAACCAACCAAAGCACGGTGTACGGTATCAAAAGAAAAACTCATGCGTATGACCACCGCGTGACCGACCGCCACCAAACCCAGGACCGAATCCACCAGCACCAAACTGCGTAAAAATATGTGCCAAATCTGCCTGAGTCATATTACCCATTCCGCCCATCCCTTCGCTGCTCATACCGTCCTCGTCCTCGCCTGCGTCGTACCGCTCGCGTCGTCTTGGGTCAGAAAGGACAGCATATGCCTCTGCTACTAGTTTAAATTTCTCTTCATCGCCTCCCTGTGGTAAAGTCACACATGAGCATCGCACGCGCCACGAAAAAAAAAAAAAACAGAATAAAGCCAGACCTTGTCAGGATGATGCTTCAAACTCTCCCTCCTATAGGCCTTCTTAACCTCCGCCTCACCCGCGTCCCTCGCAACACCCAAAATCTTGTAATAATCCTTCGTCTTACTCCTCTTCAACGCCACCTCGGCTTTTTTCAGCTCACCGCGGAGCGCACGCACGTCCGCGTCGGACCCCTCGCCAGCGGCACTCTCGATGGCGGATTTGAAATCCGCGACGGAGGATTCGAAGTTCTCGAGATGGAGGTGTATTCGTGCGCGTGTGCGGAGGGCTTTGAAGGAGTGTGGTGAGAGCGCGAGCGACGCATCGGTGTCGATGAGCGCTTCTTTGTGTTGCTCGAGCTAAGAGTGTGTGTAAGTAAGGCCAGGCACGTTATGTTGGTTGGTTGGTTGCGGGCGGACTTGCCTTTAAGAGTGTGGTTGCGCGGTTGGAGAGGAGCGTAGCGCGTATTTGACCTCCTTTTCCTTCTTCTTCGGCTTCACCAATACACTAGGGGTGTGGTTAGAAGGGAGTATGAGGGTTAGTAGATAAGAACACACACATCTAGCGCCTCGCTGTATTTGGTGATAGCGTCTTGGTATTTGCCGCTTTTGAAGAGGACGTTGCCTTCCTCTTTTAGTCGTTCGACGTCCTTGATGCGTATTCGTAATCTCCGGGCGGCTTCGTGGGCCGGGTCAAGGCGTAGTGCAGATGTGACATGTTGAGTCGCCTGGGGCAATTTCCCACTCAAGAACAGGACAAGGCCCCTAATAGCAAGGGTATCAGGCGAGTTGGGACTCAACCGGAGTGCGTCGCTGGGGTGGGGGTTGGCCCTTTAATATTTCTTGTACAAAGGAAGGAAGACATACTTTGCAGCGACACCTGCAGCCTCCCAGTTTGCCTTTGCAAGCTCGAGCTCTACACGACATATCCGCCAGTCAGTAGGTACCTCTGAGCCCTCGCCCTCGATGGCCTGCAGACACTTGTCGAGGGCAAGCCGTGCGAGACTCCAGTTTTTCTTCTTCCGTGCGGCGTCGAGGTTGCGGAGGTGACCTTCGAGGACGTGGACCTTTTCGCGGAGCTGGATGGCATTGGCGTTCTGGGGTTCAAGTGTCAACACTGTGCGGATGGTGGAGAGGGCGGTGGCGGTGGAACCGAGGGCAAGTTGGCAGCGGGCGAGACGGAGGAGGGTCTTGGATGAAGGTGTGGCGGCTTGGAGTGTGGCGGCTTGCTGACAGTCGCTGAGAGCAAGACGGAATTTCTTGAGGGCCATGTATGACGCTGCGCGGTTTGTGAGATAGGCTGGTTCTGCCGCGTTGGTTTCTGCGGGCCGGTGAGTATATATGATGGCAATGTCGACCACGAAGCCTCACCGACAGCTTTGGTATACAAGTCTATGGCTTCTCCGTATTTTCCAGCCTTGAAAGCGACATTTCCCTGTTCTTTGAGAATCTCAGCAGCAGCAATGGGATCTGGTGCATGCTCGCAAGCTGGCGGCGGAGAACTTGATCGCGCATGGACTGTCTCGTCGCCGACTGCGCCACTGCGCTCGGTGTTTGCCGGTTTCTTGCTAGCTTTGTTCTTCTTGTTGCCCATGGCAGCGGGTATATTGGTCGGACGAGATGATAATTTTGAGTGCTGCTGATGTAAGCTCATCATTCGGGCGGAATTTAATTTCTATTTTCTATTTTCTGCCCAGCCCCCGATGCGTTCCTTTACATCTCAACATATGTCCGGATTCAGCGATCTACCTTTGGAAGTTCTGGTCGAGATCCTGAAGCATGCCCATTGGCGTGACTTGCTTATCATGAGGCAGGTGGGTCCATCGATTTTAATAAAAAAGCAAGAAATAGATCGATGTCTGTAGGTTTGCAAACAACTAAATGACGTCTCACGAACACGGGAAGTGTGGACGGCCCAGTATCAAAGTTATCTGGCAGAGAACAAATTCAGTTTGGCAGCGGAAGCAAGACTCGACAAGTATTCAGCCCCGGAACTGGAGTCCTGGGTCTTGCAACGACGAGGTGTCGATTGGGAATGTGATTCTTGTCCTGTTTATAAGCGCGAGCTCTGCTTTGACGCTGTTTCGTTGACTTTGGTCCCGGGTGGACGCTGGCTTCTTGCCACCAATTACCACTGTGGTTCAGTTTCGTGCTTTGACCTTGAAGTAGATCCCCTTTGGATTCAAACATTAACACCAACTCGTGGCAACGCAGGCGAATTGACCTTTCGCACAGCCATTGACATTGATCCTGCGAGTCCAACGTTGAAGTTTTTCATGGTCACGTATCCTGAACAATACCATCGTCAGTTGCATTCCAGTCCTATGCGTAACACGAGTGATACTGACTCGAATCCTGGATTCATACCAGACCCGTCCGTAGCTGCTTCTCTCGATCTGTTTGGGTCTGTCAGCCTGGATCTTATGTTTTGGTCTGTCGAACTGCGTGGACATGGGTCCCGTGCATTGCTGGAAGAACGTCTTTTACATTCTTTTCCAGCGACTGAGCCCGATACCGATGTAATTTCCGTCAGTCTTTCTGGTAATCTACTTGCCAGGCTTATGCATAACTCTTGGTCTCGGCCATATATCGAAATCTTTGACTGGAGGTCCTCGACGGCGTCTGTGCATCGTAGAACGGTTATTTTCCCTGATGTTCGAAACTGTGGAGACTCGGCATGGGAGGTTCGGCATATGAGGTTCCCTTCATCCGATGTACACAAGCATTGACATAGGCTATTTAGCATTCCATATTGCTACTTCCCGGACGACAGTTGGTTTTTCTCGCCTATGGTGTTTTCATATACGACATAGGAACAATGACCGACGATCAACCTATCGCCCCCGTAATCCCCCAGATTCCCTCAGAAGCACGATGGTCAAAACCATCAATTGACGGTTATATGGATAGGTTTACATACCATCAATCGATTCAGCACAACGACGCCGTTGTTCTTGTTATGACTCGCGAACAGCAAGTTTGGCATCTGGTGGTTCCTCATAATGTTGAGCATCCACCACGTCTCGTGCCCTATATGGATATACCTTACGAATATACGCTACGGGCGGCTGTAACAAACAAGGTGCTTTTGGAGAAGGAATCCTACGGTTTCAGGATTCGCGCAGATCGGGATTATCTGGCTGACATGACAATTGGCCCCGCGAAACTTCCTCGTGAAACTACATGTTTACTCCGCACACCATCTTGGTTTGACTACAGCAGAGACTTCAATTCCTTTCTCTTGGCTGAGGACATTGGACGCATGGTAATCGATGTCGGAGATGAAACATTCTACATTCTTGATACCTCTAGATTTCCCAAATTTCGTTGATGTGTAACATCTTATATTCAATGTAAACTGTAAAGATCTTGCAATGCGACGCAACCAGAACTGTATAAGGAGGTGTATTGATGTCTTGCAAATAGTAATAATGTACATATCTGTATAACGAGGTGAATTGAGCTAAGGAACTACGGGGTGTCCCAACTATGTGTGGCTACCTGATTCTCTTACGTAACGTAAGAGAAAAGAGAAAGGGACAGGGTCAGTGTCGAAGTTATTTGGCGGAGGAAAAATTCAGTTTGGCAGCGGAAGAAACTCTCAACAGATATTTAGCCCTGGAACTGGAGTCCTGGATCTTGCAACAAAGAGGTGTCAATTGGAAATGCAATTATCTTTGTCCTGTTTATGAGCGCAAGCTCTCCTTTTTTTTTTTTTTTTTTTTTTTTTTTTGGAGAAGCGTTCGATAGTGAGGAGGCAGACGCCCTAGGCGTCTACCTTACACCCGCTGTGCTGCTCACCTGGGATTAAAACCAGGTTCCGACGGGTTGGGCAGTTAATTAGATTTAGGTACTCCGCGAGGAAATGCCTTTACGCACTAGTGTGGGGCTACGGGCCCTGGGATAGATTCTAACCCACTAAAACCCCGCCTTGGGCAGCTTCATTGTGGTCACTGATCGTACTGACGTCAATGACCCCGGTGCTCTCCCACGTCTCCGTAACTAGTTATATTTGGTATTGATATTTTCCCTAGTTTGCGATTTGTCAGTTTTACATCAATTTCAGCTCTCTTTAGTATAGCCGCATTCCATCTGTTTGCAACCTCGATTGCGGAGTGGGGGTTATCATCGTTTTGAATAACTCTCTCGCATCTTAGGCTCCATATTAGCTGTGCTGCTTCTATGATTAGAATCTTATGCAATCGGGATAGGCCTTGTGATGCTCGGCCATCTTCATACATGGTCATTAGTGGGCTGCCTAGAATATAGCTTATTTCCTGTTTGGGTAGGGCTTTGCCTGTCCTATTGTTCCATATGTTTCTCACCATATCCCAAACTAGAGCTTGTCCAGTGCATGTGCACTCAGATAGGATATAGTTGAGAGAGTCCTCATTGTTATCATGTTTGCATATACTTCTTGCTCTCAATTCAGGGCTCATTGTGGGGTGGTTCCAGTATTGTCCAACCTTATATGTGTCATGCACGCACTTCCACAGGAAGATTCTTTGGGGTTTGGAGAAGTCTTTGCTTCTGAAGCTAAGCCATATTTGCTTATCGCTCGGGCACCTTTTGTTGACCTTGGACATACAGGCTTTTATGTTCTGTATCATTGTGCTTGTCCTTGGTCTCTGGGGTACTGATTTCATTTCTCTTATTGTCTTATATGCAATCGCCTGGGTAATCTTTGATAGTTTAGCCCCTGTTAGGTGCAACTCTGTGGGTATAGGGGGGAGGATCGTGGGTCTGTCGTTTTTCAGGGCTCTTTTTGCCATTTGTGTTGCCCTAATTTCAAGCGGTGATATTTGGGATTCTGCTATGTCTTGGAGGAGTATGGGTGCCATGTGCATTCTTAGTCAACTGATGGTGGTCCTCAACAAGCCTGCATTACTTGAGCCTAGGAACCCCATGTCCTCCTTTTCCTTAAGTTTGGTCGTTATGTTTTCAATGGTGTCTGCCAATCTGATATTTAAGGTTAGTGGGGTTCTTATTCCCACTTTCATCGAGGCCAGTAGTATTGCGAGGAGGTCGCCTCCTCCTCCTGGATCTTGTTCTAGGCTGAACCATTTTCCTTCTGTATCTAGGTCATTTCTGTCGACACAAGTGACACCGGCTCCCATAAGGCTTCCTTGTGTTACATTTTGATATGGCTTACTTGTCCCTTTTACAAAGGCTACAATGGGTCCCTGTAGGCTATCATATGGTTGGCATTTATAGGTTTTATTTTGTACAGGGCCTGATGTAAAAATTCTAAAGATGTCTGTGAGGGAGCCCTCCGTGGCTAGGGTGCTGTTGAACTTTATCCCTGGTGTTGGTTCTCTGTTTTGAGCATTCTCCTTGTTTTCAGCCCTACAGTCATCTGGTTGGGGGGCCCTTGGGTCCCACTTTTCCAGGAGAGTTCCGATCATATCTTTTGCCCAGTTGGAGCATGAGTGTGGGTGGTTGCAGTTACCTCCATGTTCATTGCCATACAACTCTGGCACTCACATTCATCCATTTCAAGGTGGTTTTCATCTTCCTGTAGTGACGCTATTCTTTTTGCGTCACCCACAGTGACCATTCTATGGTTCGTCTTCAAGCATTCTGCTACTTTCCCATGGTTCATTCTCCTTAACTTTGGTTGTGCAAAATAGTGGTACCAAAGTACCTCTTTCCGATAATCAGGAGAGCCAATTGGGATGATTTCTGTCTTGGCCTTATTGAAGTTTGCCTTCGACGCAATGCACCAGTTGTTGAGAATCTTGTTAAGTGTTTCTAGGTCATTGTCTTCCAATAGGAAGGTTGTTGTATCATCTGCGAAGAGATTTGCTATTAGTTTTTCGGTGTGCCCTGGAATAGAGTATCCCTTAAGGGTCAAGGTGCAAAGTGATGCAGCGAGTGGTTCAATTGCTAGATCAAAGAGAAGGCATGACAGCGGGTCTCCTTGCCTGACTCCTCTGGTTACATTCCATGGTGAACTTAGTATTCCATTTATCATTATTTGCGTTTTAGCTCCTTTGTACAGGGATTTTACTGTGTTGATAAAGGTAGTTGGAATCCCAAATTTTACAAGAGTTCTCCACAGATACTCATGATCAATTTTGTCGTACACCTTTTCTTGGTCTAAGGCCACTATTAGGCCATTAACTTCCTTTGCCTCAGCATAATAGATCATCATGCATATGAGCTTGGTCTGCTCTGTTAGACTCCTCCCAGGGATAAAGCCTGCTTGGCTGGGGCGAATGAGGTCAGTAATTACTACTGCGAGACAGTTAGCGAGTGCTTTTGTGAACAGCTTATAGTCAGTGTTTAGGCATGTGATGGGTCTGTAATTCGCTATGTCTGTTTTCTCATTCTTCTCATAAATAGGGCACATCCATCCGTCCAAGAAGGGGGAGTCTTCCATGATCCCATGCCATTGTATATCCTCACATGCTAGTCTGAGCAGTTTGATAAGGTCACAGGTTGTTTTTTGTGAGCCTCCTCTTTGGTTGAGTCTGGCATCATTGATGAACTGCCCATTCATTGATTTCCAGAATTTGTATGGGATGCCATCTGGGCCAGGAGCTGAACTATTGTTTGATTTCTTTAGAGCCTTCATCAATTCCTTGTACTCAATAATTTTGTTAAGGCTATCACTCTGCACCTGGGTCGTATGCGCTTCAATTGTGTCAAGCACTTTATTTATTTTCTCTTCTCTGAGTTCATGTGTAACAATGCGACACTGGTCTTGCAGGGTATCATGATACGTCCTTCCTAGCTCTGCCATTTTTGTAGAGTCTGTCTCATAGGTTGATTCAAAAGCTGTTGGGTTTGGCTTTTTCAGCACATATATTAGGTCTCTTGGTTGGGCTTGTTTGTTATTTCTAGTCCAGTATTTGCACAACGTTTCGCCTTCAATTCTGTTCTTCACTGCTATTGCTTCTCTCTTAGCCATGTGATATTTAAACGTTAGGTTGGTTAGGTCTTTTGTATTTTGTTTTAGCCTATTTCTCTTATCAGTTTCTTCCAGATTCCCTTCTGAGAGTACTCTATCCCTTTTGTGCTCTAGTTTTGACCTCTCTCTGAGGTACTTGGGAACAATCTCTCTTTCACGCTCTTTTGCCATGGTAAGTAGGTTATCTTTCCATTTATTATAGATTGACTGCGGGTTCTTTTCTGCACTACACCTGCCAGCTAGCAATTTTATTTCGTTCATAGCTAGTGTCCCAGTACTCATTGCGAATTTTCTGAACTTCCCGTCCTTAATGATGTGTGACTTCAGTGTCTATCTGCCTCTACCTATTATAGGGGAGTTGGTGTGGGCAATTTGAACTGTGGTGATGAGGTGATCAGTACCTGGGATTGCCAATGGGTATATTTTCCAGTCTCGTGCAGAAACTGATATATGGTCTGTCATGTAGATCCTATCAATTCTAGACATTGACGATGTCGCATCCTGGGTGAAGAAATATGCTCTTCTTGTTGGGAAGGTGTCTCGCCAGGAGTCCTTGACATATAGCATCTGTTTAAGGGCATCTATGGCCTTGGTGGCTTCAATCGGGTCATCTTTCATTGGGGCTTTATCTTGGGCATCTTCAACCATGTTGAAGTCTCCTAGAATCACATCTACTTTGGCCTGGGGATTTAGGATGAAGTATCATCTGATTACATCCCAGAATTCTCCGTTCTCAATACCATCACTTTCTTTTACATTAGGCGCATACACATTCAGAACATTGATCACTTCATCTTTGTGCCATTTGACAGGGGTCCATATTGCACGTCCAGCAACAATCTCTATTATGTTTGCTTCCTGGGCATTTATTAGGTTCCGATTTAGTACAGTGGCGACACCTCCTTTGCCTGTTGGGTTTTCTGGGTCAGAGGAAAAGAAGATTTTCATTCTTTTCCCAAAGAGGAGTTCCAATTCTTTCTTTCTATCATCATTGAGGTGGGCTTCCTGGATTGCAAGGATTCCTATCTTATTGTCTCTTATCAGTTGGTTGACGTGGTACCATTTTGATCCTGTACTAGGAGAGGCTGAGTTTTGGAAGCCTCTGATATTTAGGGTGCTGATGTGTAATGCAGCTTTTGTATTTTTGCATGATTTGTTGTTACGGGGAATTGTGGGACACATTGGTGTTGCGGGTGGCATTTGGTCCACTGTATTGGGAGTATTCATGTCAAAGTTGCATGGTAGTAGAACACCGTTTATGTCTGGTAATCTGGAATGCCCTTGTGCAAAGGCCTGCTGGCCATTTGGTAGGAGCAACGGGGTTATATCATCAATTACCGGTGATCCTATTTGGAAGAAAAAAGAAATTTGTGATCTACCTCTGAACTCCCTACTGTTGGTTTGCAGGGCTTGAGCAGTGGCAGGCTCCCATAGCCCACCCACAGTAGAGAGGCACATGTCATTGTTGGAAGAAATTGAACCAGTTTGTGTGTTTACTATCATTGCTGTGGTTGCTAAGACTTACCGAGAAGCCAACCATGCTTTCTTGGGGTGAGCTCATTTCCCAAGGGCTCAGGGGGGATGTTGCTTCAAGTTTCTATAGAGCTTAGTGGGATCAGAGCTAGAGAAACTCTAGGCTTATGCAGGACTGCTGCATGACACCTTCCTCTATTTTTTATAGACTGCCGTTGTTTTGTCTCTTGACGAGTGGATTTCTGACTTACATGTACCACGTGTGGCCAATATATTTCAGTTGTCATCCTAACCTGTATACATCCATGATTGCCATCACCCACATAACAAGTCATGGTAGCGCTCTTGGGAACTGACTTATTTTAGAAGGTAGACTAGGACATGGGCAAGGTAGCATTGTTTACTATTTAGGGCACTGATGGTACGATTTCATAACACATCGGTGTGAGAGGGAGCATGGTAATCAGGTCTATTGGCTGCAGAAGGCTCGATGTCCATACAGTCAACCACCCCAGCCATGTCCCCCTCCTCTCCCCCTGCCCATTGTAAGGGTGACCTCTAGAGGCTGTGGCTCAGTCACACAGCTGGCAGAGGGAGATCCAAAGTGTATTAGAATATATACTGACAATATCAAGGTAGCTACTCACCTGGCAGAGGGAGATCCAAAGAGAACAAGTCTAGGGATTCCCTATGCCAGGTTGGATGCTTCTGGGGCCTCTGAAGCATGGAAAACAACTGTACAGTACAACAAAACCTTAAAAACTCGAAAATTGCCTACACAAACACTTGTACAAATAAGAGGCAGACTCTGGCAAACTCTGGCTTATATAAGCGGTCTGGAAGCGGTGCTGAGTGGGCCCACACTTGTCTGAATGGTGGCTAAAGAACCAGAGCATCTCAAGGGCTGAGAGTAGTACTGACAGATAGTGTTGAAAGAATAGAAACAGTAAAATGAAATAATGTCAGAAGAAATAAGAGAATGAATGGAAGGAGAGTAAAGAGATAAGGAGTGAGAAAAGGAAGAAATCAGACAGACAGACGCACTCTCAACCAGAAGGTCTCTCTCTGCCCTACGTAGCGTGGCCTTCACATCTTCTGAATCTGAATCATCTTGAGCTTGTGGGACTTGGGGTAGCCCTCAGCTCGACTCGGCTCAGCAGAAAACCCTTGCAAGGCAATCAAGTACAACACGCGAACTCCCGTTTCGGATTTTCCCAAGTTTGTGTTTTTGCAAGTGGTTTCCTGGGTGGTGAATAACGTCTCATCCCCGGAAGGTCGGCCGGTCATCATGCATCGAGGGTGAGGGAGGTGTGCGTCCCTGTTCTGTTCCCCCGTCGGCTGTGCCCCCTCCGCTTTCATCTGTATGTATACACAATCTTACTGTCATGTCAGGTCTAAGAAAGAACTAAACAAGCCTGACACAACGCAGACGGAAATCCTAATCGTCCCTAATCATCGACATCGTATCCACCGTCCATCGAGGTCCAGGATCTTCAACAGGAACGACAGACACCTCGCAATGTATGCATGCATGCATGTAACTAGCCTCTTACGAAAGAAAAACGTCAAACGTCGGGCATCCACACTCGCGTAGGATGATGAACGCGTAGAATGCTTCCGTTTCCATGTATGTATGTATGTATGTATGTATCTGAAAAAAAGACTGGTTGTATAGAGTGTACCTTAGTTAGATATGTTTGAATTATCCACTGGTTACCCTGGCCCCAGCCTAGTAGGTATGATTGTGTGAGGATGAATAATAGTTGACATTCCAATGTCCTGTGGCAAGTCAAAGCCGGCCTGCTCAGACGGCTGTTGTCCTCTTGTGTCACATCCATCTTACTGGTAACCAGTCAACAAACGTTACAGTGTAACCAAGGTACGTCCAATTGCTCCTGTGAATGAACACGGATGAGAACAATGGAAATACGTAGAATGTGTAATGTACATAGGAAGTCGGACGTTCCATTGATCGCGGTTCGAGGCATGATAATCCTTGATGATTTGGCCACAATCAGGATGTTAAACTGCTTGTGTGCGTGAACGGGGACAAAACTAATGGAAATAGGATGTGTACAGTAAGCTAGTCAGAGATTCTATTGATCGCAGTTCGAGTCATGATAATCTTAATTTGACCATAATTCAAAACGTCTAACTTGTTGTGGGCGTGAACAGGGGCAAAAACAATGAAATCGTGCTGAATTTTATGAGCGTATGAACCTCACAGCGCTATATCATGGTGACATCACTCGAAACAGTGTGGGTTGACTAGCTTTGCGTACCTCTTGGCATTCCAAGTTCGAGTTCTTATCAAGTAAGATACCTTCGCCGAGAGATGACTTAATTACAAAAAGAAAAAAAGCTGCAGGGCTAACTTCAGTATCACAGCTCTACGGCTAAAATCCTCTCTTCATAACCCGAAACGGATTTATGAGGCAATCACCTACTTTAGATATCAAGGTATTTCTTCAGTGATGTCCAGTAGGGACGAACAAGTAGGTCATTGTAAGTAACAGCCAATGAGGTATATAGTAGATATGTAGCGTTGTGGTGACATGAGTGCTAGTCTTTAATTAACATGAGCAGGAAGGCTCCTGAGTGTCATATTGACAATCAGCAAACAGCTTCCTAAGCGTCAATACTCAACTATCCATGGCTTCGTCCTCTTCGCTCGAGTATTCGTTAACGCTCGCGCCCTCGCGTTCTTCATCGGAGTCATCGGAGTCATCCGGCATAACATCTTCCCCGTCCTGGTCCTTAATGACATGAGCACCAATACGACTTCCATTTTTCACCTTTGCCCAATCATACGAC
>QGOA01002928.1:0-19280 GCA_003313075.1 Termitomyces sp. MG16
CTGTATCTCTGCAGCATTACTCCTGCTCAACCTAGCATGCTCTCTACAAATGCAGTCCAAATTGGCTACACTTCTAGCATCATCCACAGCTTCAGAATAGGACTCCTTGACTTCTTTGACAAAGTCTGCCTAGAAGTGCCCATCTTCAAAGCTATCAAAACCTCTCCACTCCTGCTCAGTTTGAGCATCTACATACTCCAACACTCTCCTCTTCCTCTCTGTATTACTCTGGATACCTGAATGTTCAAACAGTGACTGCATCTGCTGTAGAAAATAGTAAACCTCTGAAGGCTCACTGTATCTAAATCTGGGAGCATCTCTGCTGTCAGGTGAAGGCATCTTATATCTGGGTGTTTGCTCCATAATACTGGTCAAACTAGTTGGCTCAGTAATAGAAGACTTAGTTTTTGGTGGGGTAGACATGCACTTCTCAGTCCAAAGTTTTTGTTTACAAAGTACAACATCTGGGTCTGGAAGAATTGGAACTGTGCCCTTAGAGGATGCACAAGTTTCTCTTCTTCTAGGAGAAATAAAGTTTTTCACCCTTGGTTGAGTAACCTTAGGTGTACCAGGCCAGAAGCCTGGTGGGACAAAACTATTTGTTTCTTTTGATATGTTGTCAGACTTCAGGGGAAGATCTTACAAAGTGTTTACTTGTGTAACAAAAAGCCTCCTCATGGTAGGCTTCAGATGATGCAAAATGTTAGTTTCTACTTAGTATAAGTTGCTCAAATAGAATTGAGCAGAACTTAAATTAAGATTTGAAACTTCAATTCACAAAGTTCTGATGACTTGGTTACATGTGCATGCACATTGTAATAAGGTGTTATAGTTTTTAATTGATTTATTTGGAATGATGTGTGGTGCACACTCAAAAATGAGTCAATAATATATTATTACTAAGCCCAAAGCTATTGTACTGCTTGTAGGTCTAAGAGATCCACTCTTTGGAGATTCTGAGCCATGGAAATGCAATTGTGTATCCAACTTTCCTGATTTCATCCTCCTTTTATACCCCTCTTTACTATGTATGGACTATAGCATATTCATGTGTCTAGACATCAGCTCATTGTTGTTTGCACATGCTGGTGCTTGGAAAAGAGCTGTACTAGATCTGGACCTCAGTTGCTGTCTTGCCAGCACTTGGCATTGTAGCTAAAGGTTTGAGTATCTTTTTTTTTTGCCAAGCCAACCTCGTTAACTTTCTTGCTTGTTTGCCTCCCTGTCACTCTTCATTCCTTCCTAGAGTGCCAGCATTGTGTCATGGTTGCATAGTCATAGCAAAACATGTTGAAGTGTCAAGGACAAGGTTGAGTATTGTTTCAATGGTAAGTTGTCACTTGGGGATAGTTTTTGATGTCTGGTATCAGATCTAATGGGACTTGATCTTGGAATTCATCTCAAGATCTTGTCTCTGCCAAGTACTACCACCTGTTGGCTATTCCCTTGATTAGATATTTGGCATATCACTATCTTGCTATTTATGCTGATGATGCCAACTATGGTTGGGTGCACTGGACAATACACAGTACAACGTCATCTCTAGTGCCTGGCATGCTTAGTGTGCAAGGAGTTCTGACAGAGTCCTGGTGTGCCCAAGCTAATATAATATAATAGTGTACTAAATCCGAGTGCATTCAATGCTACTTAGCAAGTGGTGAGCACTAAGATATTGATAGAGTTTACAAGAAAAGAAAGGATAGCACTATGAGGTGTGCCTATAGGTAGCACCATAAACAACAAAGACAAGAAAAACAATGCTAGTGCCTAACTTGATGACAACATCAGGTTTGGCTAGTGCAATTTGAATGCTGAGCATAACTGGATGCTAATGGATTACAATTTGTTGTTATTTACATGTTAAATAGCTATTTTTTATACTCTGTGCTACTGTATTTCCTAAAATGAGTCTATCTGCAGTGCTACCAATTAGTGCCTCTCCTTGTAGTTACAACTAACGGTGACTGGCAGTGTCAGGGGACTCCTCATCCCTTTCTTCTTTCACTCTTTATTTCTTCACTCTCCTTTCATTCACTTCCTTATTTCTTCTATCATTCTCTCATTTTGCTGTTACTACTTTTTCAACACTATCTGTTAGTACTATTCTCAACCTTTGAGGTGCTCTGGTTCTTTAGCTATCACTCAGACAAGTGTGGGCCCCTCAGCACCGCTCCAGGCCGCTTAGATAAGCTGGAGTTTGCCTTTCTGACTTCTAAAGTCCGGAGTTTTCCTCCCTTGTTTGCACACTTGTTTGGTTAGTCAATTTTCGAGTTTTTAAGGTTTTGTTGTACTGTACAGTTGTTTCCCACGCTTCAGAGGCCCCAGAAGCGTCCAACCTGGCATAGGGAATCCCCAGACTTGTTCTCTTTGGATCTCCCTCTGCCAGGTGAGTAGCTACCTTGATATTGTCAGTATATATTCTAATACACTTTGGATCTCCCTCTGCCAGCTGTGTGACTGAGCCACAGCCTCTAGAGGTCGCCCTTACAGGCAGCACATGGACAATGAGCCTATTAGCCATGGTGACTCTAAAACTACTTAGAATTGTACAAGTCTGCTCATTTTTCAATTTAATTCCAATTGGCCAGGCCACTCCAAAGTATGGCCAGAAAATCCTCAACTGACACCATGAGTGCTAATCCCTGCACTAAACATTGTACCATTTTCTGATAGATTGAAATGTTGGGCTTGAGTATATCCTGTCTTGTTGTCATTGATTCTTTATACTTGTGATAGAGGTGCCTCAACAAATAGCAGCACTTAATGATACCCCTCTTAGAATTGATTAAATTTTGATCAAGACTACCTTCTTGCTGCCATGCTAGCACTATGAGTCCTGAGTCTCCTAAGTCCTTTAAGTTGATGATTGTTAGATAGTAAATAGCTGATTATTAGTGGTTGAGCCTGATAAGTAAAGCCTGTATTGGATAGAGCACCAAAGCCAGCACTGTTCTATGTTCCAGAAGGTTGCTTGAGTTTCCAGACTGACAAGTGTCAGTAGGTCTATAGTGTCCCTTGATGCATAGAAGCTCAACTGAAAAATTGACCATCCTTAGTCAAACATTGTCATTAATTTGACTATGCTACAGTTTGTATAATGTTGCCAGCACCTTATAAAAGTTATTTACAAATCTCTTTTCTGCTGATAGGACCCCACACAGGCTAGGCACATCAACAGCAGGCTCAGCATTGGCTCTGGACACCTTGCTGTGCTTGTTCTAAGCTTGGCACATATGATTTATCTATTTTAGGCCTTACTCAATGGCCATGTATAGCAAGCAATGAAACTATTTACTGATAGTGCCGGTGGTAATAGAACCCCACACAGGATAGGCGCATCAACAGCAGGCTTGGCATCAGCTCCAAACACCTTGCTGCACTTGTTTCGAACTTGACACATGTGATTTATCTATTTTAAGCCATTTCCAATGGCCACATATGACAAGCAATGTACTCAATCAGTGATAGCACTGATGGCAGCTGGAATAACAAGTGACAGCAAGCATCATGCTGTCAGCAAGGATTGATAGATGGCATCACTCAGGCAGCATGTAGTACCGCTAGCCAGTGGCAGCACTTACAAGTAGAAATGATGGTATTTCTCTGTGACTGACAGCCTGGCATTTCACTTTAGTGCCTGGCACTGCTTAGCACCTTCTTGTTACTTGGACAGACAGTATTTTTGTTAACTTCTCAATATTTAGTTTAATGCATGGCGACTACTTACACTCTTTCCAGTTCACTGCTCCTTGGTGATGCTTAGCCACTTAGCAATGGTGAACTCATTTTTACTATAAATATGTACTGTTGTGTTGTCACTAGTTAGGAAACAGAACAGAGTACCCCAGTTTACACCTCTCAGTTCACCTCATGGTTCAGATTTCTTTCGAGCTGACTAAATTCATAGTTGCCAATTGTCTGAATACTCTTAGCCTGCTTGCCGCAGTTACGTTTATGGAATCTACATGCCTTGCACTTATGGCAGGCATCATGCAGCTTAGTCATCACTAAGCCTCTAGTTCCTTGCTGTGTCAAAGTGCTGCACTTACTCATATCTGCATTCCATTCACTCAGGTGCACCGTGTTGTTAGCACATTCTTTTACCAAATTTCCTTACCAACCCTCCTTACTGGCTATTGTTGCTGACTTTCACCAAATCTTGCTGTTTAACTCATTTCTGACTTGTTTTCTGGGAACTGCCTGGAACTCCCTACACCCTTAGCATGCCCAACACATTTTTATACAGGTCAGTAGCTGTAAACCGTATCTGCAACTGATCTACTTTTGAGCATCATCAAATTGGAGCTCACTGCAAGGAACTTTAGGGCAGAATTCCACCAGAAACTTGTCTCCAGTATAAGTGCCACCTGCTAGAGCAGTTGGCAGAAGACATAGCCCCTTCCTACCCATCAACTCCTCAACCACCTGGTGCCTTACCAGGTCTCTCACACACACAGAAACTACAGAACACCACTGTAGACAATTTTCCTGGTCTCTTTCTGCATTCTCTTGATTTTAGTGCTGATGACCTCTTAGCATTGCCACTTGCCATACCACAACCTGTTATCCTCTCTACTCCTTTAACACCTCTTTTTCAACTTGTTATTTTCCTTACTCCATTGCCAATTCCCTGAATCCCTTCCCCAATTTTCAGAACTCCATTACCACTACCATCTCCTCAGCACAGCAGTACAGTTGCTATGGAACTGCCTCCCCAGTGCATGCTGCCATGCAACCATTTCTCTGTACCAAAATGGAATGAGTCTAAACTACGGGAACTCTCCCAATATTTCAAGGAATTAGAATATTTGTTTAGGGACTGTGGAGTTACAAACCTCACTCAAATGAAAAAATATGCGGCACACTACATCTCATAAAACACAGCAGAAACTTGGACTGTAGACTCAAGGGACTACTCACCAGAATACCCAACCCAAGCTATGTAGTGACGGGCTAGTAGGCCAAGAGGGAAATATGCAGTAAGAAAGCCTCGATCAGAGTTGAACAGCAACAGCCAATGGTGCAGTGCTTGGCATGGGCTAGATCTCAGGACAAACACTGGATCAAGCCCCATTGGATCACGATGTCATCTCAACTCAACTTTTGACTCGCCCCATTTATATCATTCAACTCTCAACGTTGACAATGCAGCATGATCTGCCGCGGTCACGAAACAATGGAGCCAGGACCAAGAAGGAGGGCAAAGACTAGAGAAGAAAGGATGAGAAGTCAAGGCAGTAACCGAGGCCTAGACCCAGTAGCAAGCTACGCTGAGTCATTGAGTATGCAAAATACCATGAATAACCTTGTTACCATGCAAGTATGTGCTGGTCCGTGCATAGAGCAAAGGAGTATAAAAGGAGTAGGATTTCAGGGAGGCCTGGCAAGCAATTGACTTGCCATGGCTTGGAGTCTCCAGGGAGTGGACCTCTTAGGCCAATAGCATCAGATTGACTTCAGAATTTAGTATTAATACTATTTGCTCCCAATTTTGAGTATGACTTTTTAAGTTCATTCAAATTAAAACAATAAAAATTAAAACTCTACTGCATTTTACAAAGTGTTAGTGCGTGCAACTTTGCCCCACGAGCTATTGTGAATTAAAGTTGAAATTACACAAAAGTTAGTCTGACTTCATTTAGACTACTTTTAATTAATAGTACACTTTACACTTCGCATCATTATGCCCTGTATCCCATACTTCTTAGATAACCAATGTACCACTTTTGTGAACTGCCCAGCATTATCTGTTACAATAGTGCTTATACAGCCCCATCTGCAGATCACTTCTTCAAACAACCACTGCAGGTTAAAGTGCACCTCCCATGTACAATATATTTACACCCATTTGAACTTGGCATCAAATGCATAGTATCCAAGCCTATGGTTTCAAATATACTGGGCATATAGGCTACCACAGGCTGCCTGCATACTGCAACTTTCTGTCTAACTTGGCAAGCATGACAAGTGTCTATATACCACTTCACATCAGGTTCCATTTCTGGCCACCAAAACCTCTCTTCCAGCAAAGCCTTAGTTGCAAAGGTCCCTCTGTAACCAAGTGCATCATGGGCTGACTTGAACATATACATCCTCCTGTCCTTCTCTATGACTAGCTTGTGTTTCCCCTCTTCTCCTCTCTTGTAAAACCTTTCCTTGAGATTGAAAAAGAACTGCCTTGTAAATTTTAGAAATCATTCTTCTTTCATTTCTCTAGATACCTTTCTAGGATGTCTAAGCCAGTCCTGTACTAGTGGAAAGAGGTTATCTAAGGATTTCTCTTTCTCAGTTCTCCTCTTTTCTTGGTACTCTTCTACAGTAGAGGCAGCAGACCCTTCTGGCAGCAAGAGTGTAGATAAAGTTAAGACTGCTACTCGATTCAGTGTAATCCCTGCTTTAGTGCTCTGCTCCTGTAAGCCCAGGCCTATCCCTTGCTCCCTGTCTCTACCCATCTTCACTTCCTCCTGTACATCTTCTGGAGTGACAGCTAATAAGTAGCCTCCTCTGGTATCAATCTCATCCATGAAGTCTTCTAGCTTGAGGGGCACATGTTTGTCAGGGGACTCCTCATTCCTTTCTTCTTTCACTCTTTATTTCTTCACTCTCCTTTCATTCACTTCCTTATTTCTTCTATCATTCTCTCATCTTGCTGTTACTACTTTTCCAACACTATCTGTTAGTACTATTCTCAACCTTTGAGGTGCTCTGGTTCTTTAGCTATCACTCAGACAAGTGTGGGCCCTTCAGCACCGCTCCAGGCTGCTTAGATAAGCCGGAGTTTGCCTTTCTGACTTCTAAAGTCCGGAGTTTTCCTCCCTTGTTTGCACACTTGTTTGGTTAGTCAATTTTCGAGTTTTTAAGGTTTTGTTGTACTGTACAGTTGTTTTCCATGCTTCAGAGGCCCCAGAAGCGTCCAACCTGGCATAGGGAATCCCCAGACTTGTTCTCTTTGGATCTCCCTCTGCCAGGTGAGTAGCTACCTTGATATTGTCAGTATATATTCTAATACACTTTGGATCTCCCTCTGCCAGCTGTGTGACTGAGCCACAGCCTCTAGAGGTTGCCCTTACAATGTTCCTCCCAACCAGGTACTTTGTTGATCTCATCTGGATACTCGAAGGACATTGGCTTTGGATTATCCAGTAAAGATGGGTCCACAGGATCATACTACTCATCTCCTGGTTGCTTCTCCCTGTGAAATAGACCATCCATGCTGAAAGTCTTTTGTGGCACATTCCTCAAGGTGAAGTGATACATAAGTATAGCTTCTACCCAGCACATTATAGTAGCATTAGGTCCAATCCCTGGGTTGCTCAGCATGCCATTGAGGTATTTAGCATCACTCTCAATGATAAGCTTTCTGCACCCTAGTAGCCAATAGCTGCTAACTTGTAATGCCCTCATAAGACCATACAACTCTCTCTTAGGTTGTGAAAACCTAGCCTCCCTCTCATTCAAGGTAATGGACCCCAGTCTAGCACAAGTCCTCTGTTTTGGATTTGTATTGTCTTCTTGGAAGATCCCAAACCCAACAGCCTTCCAAGAAGTGTCTACTGCCAAGATGACAGCCCCCTCAGACTCATAGTCTATAGGTCTCAGAGCTGCACAACTTGCTACCCTCCTCTTCATCTCTTTCATGGCCTCCTACTGTTCTTCCACCCAGACAAAAGCCACATCATCCTTAGTGAGCCTATTGATAGGCACTGAGATCTTGGCATAGTCTTGGATGAACATCCTGAAGGCACCACAAGTTCCCAGGAACTTCCTAACCTCGGAGACATTGTGGCAGTCTCCCCACCTCATGACCACTGCATATCTCTTTGTCTCTGGTTTGTGCCCCTCATAAGAACACAGGTGTCCCACTACAGTGATTTCATCTGCACATAGCACAGACTTAGTCCCTGAGAAGGTTCCTCCAGCATACTTGATGTTCTGAACAACTCTATTGACATTGTTCAGGTGTTCCCATACAAAGCACCTAATCCCTTTATTCTCTGGGATAGTCTCATACCCTCCTCCTTCTAACTCATATCTAGTCTCAGGTCCTCTTATTGGAACATCATCAATATAAGGCCAAGTGACATGAGGTATCTCATCCTGCAGGATATAAGTAACATCATCATGGAAGATGGGAACTGAATTAGTCCATCCCATTGGCAATGTCACCAATTTCAGGGCTCCATAAGGTGTCTGAAAGGTAGTATAGTTCCTAGACTTAGGGTCCAAAGTCCTTTCATCATATCCAACATAGAGATCACACATTCCTCCACATGCTCTTCCAGAAAAGTGGTTGGCCAGTTCTTCTGTAGCAGGAGGTACTCCAGAATGCACTATAGTGACCTTCTTTAGAGGTTCTAAACTATGCACAAGCCTGAGACTTTTCCCATCCTTCTTCAGAACAGTGAACCACTGTGATTATACTTGCTTGTATGGGCCGTTGCTAGCACGGTGTGACCGAGATCTACCTGCCGAATTTGATCAAAACGTCGATGAGACCGAGGCCTACAGCATAGGGTGTTGAATACGTGATGTGGCAGTGTCAATGTGACCACGTTAGTGTGACTTGCCAGCACGGCGCGACATGGTAGCGCAGAAGGGAGAAATACCGGCAATGTATGTATAATATTCAATGTTTGAATTATATATAACAGTATCCATAAGCATAACATAAAAAAAAAGAAAACAAAAAAAGGCATAAATGTTTCAAAAAAAAAAACATTCAGTTGTCAACAACGTCCCTGTATGCGTAGAACGTGTTGGCGTCAACACGACCACCGTACAATAATAAGTACATCCCTGTACGACGTGGCTTTGTATTCGTGGCCTGTAAAGGGGTGTTATTAGACGAATTACGTCGAAAACTGGCAACTCACCTGTTCCTTGTTACCATTTAGTTCCTTGACCCTCCCTGTAACCCCTTTGATGCGCTCGAATGCTCGAATAACATACGTGTGCGCATATCTGGTCATCTGCGAGTTTAACAGAGCCAAAAAAAAGGGGCAAAAACTACGTACTTGATGCCCTGAACCACACTGGTCCTTCTGCTTTCCCTTTTTCCGATTTTATATGACGAATTGCTGTTGATAGGTCAGGAAACTGCGTAGGATGATTGTTCGGAACTCGACAAGCAAATCATGGACATTATAAGATGGGAATGGACGTTCAAAGCAGCGCTCAGGTTGAGCAATGTCCAGGACACCATGATGCGTCGAATACACACGTGACAGTAACATATATGCATAAGCGTGGCTCCTGCTGGCTTTAAACAGCCAACGTTAACCCCCATGTCGTCTTTGGAGCGTCCGCACGCAGCTAGAGGCTTTGCTGCTCATCCTAAAATTGAAATAAAATAGTTCGAAATACAATCGATAAGTCCGACGTACCAATTTATTACAAATACCTGCCCACGTCTCTCTTGTTAGCTTCAAACGAACGCTTGCCCCTTCGTCGTCCTTGGAGCGTCCACACGCAGACGGAGGCTTTGCTGTATGACCTAAAAACGTTATAATAATGATTATAACAATAATAATAATAACAATAATAAAATTATTCGAATCACAAAGATAAAAATAAATAAAGAAACAAATAATAAATAAAAAGAAATATACGGAAAAGAAAACAAAAGAGACCAAAACATAAAAAGAAACATACACAAAAAAAAAAAAAAAAAAAAAAAAAAAAAAAGGTTCCGATGAGTGGCCATGCTGCGGTATACATACACGTACCGATATCGCTTCAGGCGTTTAATCACGGCGTGCATGACTTGTAGCGCATCCACTAACGACCAACCATTATGACACATATTCGGCTGTTGCCTGGAGCTACTCGAACACAATGTTGTAAGATGAATCTTCATCAGTATGAGTACCAACGGCGACAGTATGGTTGGGATAATGCGAAGCAGCGACCTCTACAAGCTCTAGCATATAGTTAATACCAAGATAACGGTTCTGGCTATACCCAAGGTTTATGCGCAGACGAATAAAGGTACTGCCTGAGACGTGTAGATTGTTTGGTGAGGGACTATCTGTTGGCAAAGGAAGGCAGGCAGACTTTTGGCGCTACTCATTGTATCAGTTCCTGACAGGTCCAGATGTCGGATTTAAGTATATCCAGTGCTGCCGTCATTGATCCTTTTAGACTTCTGATTAAAGTGCCTCGTCAAATGGCAGCGCCTGCTGCTGGCTCCTTCTGGAAGTGATCGGGGTTTAGTTAGAGTCCTCTCCTGCCGTTGTGTTAGCGCTATCCGTTATGAGCCTCCTTCGTCCTTGGGATAGATGAATGGAGTGCTGAAGGCTTGGTAGCTAGGGGTTAGGATAAATGTCTAAATCCTGTAATAGGTTAGGATAAATGTCTAAATCCTGTAATAGGTTGCCAGAGCTAGAGCTGCTCTATATTCCCAACTGGTTGCTAGAGTCCTGAGTACGTCAAGTGTCAGTTGACATTAGCGCTCACAGCGTCTGTTGAGGATTTTCCGACCATACCCCGGAACAGCCTGGCCAATCGGAGTTATAATAAAAGTGAGCAGACTCATGCAATTCTAAGCCAATATAGAGTCACTGCTGGTCGCCGTGGGTCATAACGCTGTTGGTCGCCATCATCCATGTGCAAAAGGTTGCCGTTAGAGGAAACCACAAGGAGAGGTGCTAGGAGGTAGCGCCACAGATGGACTTGTATCTTGGCAAACACGGTAGCACATAGTATATAAAATAGCTACTTTACATGTATATAACAACGTATTATGACCCATTGGGCACACAGTTACCCTTAGCATTCAAATCGCACTAGCTTTCTTTGACTTCGTCACTAAGTCGGGCGCTAGCCTCATCTATCTTGTCTTCGTCATTTATAGTGCCACCTATGGGCACAATACGCTGCGCTACTCGTCTTTTCTTCAATATCATTGTCTAAACTACGACGCTTACTGTCTGCCAGGTAGCCCCTGGAGTGCTATAATCTAGCGCATCGTTTTACCACCTCCACTCGAGCACACCGGGACCCTGTCAGGACTCCTCACAACTACGCATGCCAAGCGCTGGAGATGGCGTTGTACTGCGTATACGTTCAGCGCACCCAACCACAGTTGGCGTCATTAGTGTTATGAAGAATTTGAAGATGATTGAAAGTTATGGGTTTACAAGGAGGACATTTGAATTGTGAACCATGGATGGCTGCGGAACTAAAAAGTGCCTTTATCCAGAGATCATGTCCTGGCCATTTGGCTCAATTGAATAGGTGCCATAGACGAACTCCATTGAGCCAAAGTTTTAATGAATCAGAAGAAGAAGTGCATAAATGGTGAGCTATAAAACCTGAGATGAGAATGGGATCTGCAGGCATACGCAAGCTCTCAGGAATGTTATGATTATTACAGAATTGCGTAAAATGCAATATACCTGTGCCATATGATTGACACATTTTTTCCTCAACTGACGAAAGAAGACCTTCAAAAATCTCAGTATGAACAGATAGTAGGAAAGTATTGGAAAGAATATTGTCAATATGCAAACCATGAGGTGTTTTCCACATGATGATTCAACAATCTGCTGGAGTTAAGGGGTGGAGTGGTGATGGCTTGTAAGTGTTGATGTCAGTGGGGCGCTGAGGGGAGATCTTGTGCAAAGAAAGGGTAGCCAAGTGACGAGTATTATGAGACAGGGAAGAATTTGAGTATTGATTATTGGGAGTACATGTATGGTATGGATCGGTGGATATGGTATGTATGGAGGATAATTGATTCGAGGAGTCGCTGTCTTTCAATGTCAAGGGTCTTGATGTTGGACAATAGATTACAGGGAAATGAAGACAATATCAGGAGTGATAGTTTTTTGAGGTGAGTGTATGAGAGGATACAGTATTGATAGAGGGAGATTGATTCAAGGAGTTGCTATCTTTGAATTTGAAGAGTTTTGATTTTGGAGAGTAGATTACAGGGGAATGGGAACAAAGTTGGGAATGATAGATTTTGGGAGTAGTATAACGTCGAGGATGGTGTACTACTGGACAGCATGGATGAACAGTAGTGTTGGTGTTAAAAGACACCGATGCACCTGTGTCACTCAACATGAAAGGCATTAGCAATGTTGTCGGGCAAATCAAAGGCCCGAGCTAAGAAGGTGGAATTTGTTGGTGCACTCTTACCACGCAAAAGTGTGTTGGCAGGATTTAATTTGGATTCAATATAGCAAAAGGTAGGTACAATCAGGCATTCGTTGAGAGTAGCATAGAAATGATGGACACTGAGATTTAAGTGGGTGGATTGGCTACGACCCTTTTGGTGGGCCCCAATGGCACCAGAATTATCAGAATGGACTAATACTCGTCTGTTACGAAATTTTAATTGATGCAGAAAATAAAACAAAATTTCGATAGCCACTGATTCAAGCCAGCAGATGTCTCAACCAGGAACTTTCCAGTTGGCTTTTAGTTTCATCGAGTGATGAAATTTTGTCACGAGAATGCTGATTCCTAAGGATGTGGAAGCATCGACATAGATATTTAAATCTTCAAGAGGTTGTATTGCATATAGTTGGCGGAATATGCTGGTGTCCTGTAAGCAAGCTTGCCACCACTTGAGAGCATGCAGTAATGAATTCGGGAGATGACGTGTGATAAACTTGTTACCATGATATGTGGACATGAAATTGGAGAACACAGGAAGTCGAGAAGAGCCCTCAGGGAACACGAAGCAAACATGAACCAGTGTGCCATGTAGTACTTGAAGATCCCTAAGTTTGAAGCCTTTGTGGGAGTTTTGATGATCAAGAATCATAGAGGATACACGACATAGATATTTTAGTCGTTTATTTTCTTGACAGAATAGACCATTGACATTTGGAAAACAAAAACAATTGATATCATCTTCATATTTGAAGAATAAGGCATCATTCCTAGTTTCGGCAGACCAAATGTCAATCAATGCATTGGCAATCTGACCTGAGTTGCTGTTGGCAGGCCTGGCTCCGAACAGGTGTGCATGATCAATATAAAATTGATTTTTAAAACCAACCACTAAAAATGGCTTGTGATCGGGAAGGACAGGACAAGTACGATGAAAAGATTTGATGTCAAAACAGCATGCCTGAGTACCGGGAGAAGCTATAGCAATCTATATAGGCCAGAAATTAGTATGTGTTTCAAAAGAAATTTTGAAAAGGAATGTCATGAAGAAATGATAAAAGAAACACTGAAAATACCAAAGTAGAAAGAATCCAAGCCCAGAAAATGGCGAAAGCCATGAGGGGTGGAAAGATATTGACAGATATAAAAATAATTGTCCATCAGGCATGGACAATAAGAAAAGGTCAATCATAGACTGACAAACCAAAATCAAGAAAAGATTAAAAGTAATGACAAGCAAAATAGCAGAAAGAATGTTTGAAATGGATGCATGGGACAATAAGAAAATGTCAACCATGGATTGACAAATAGGAATCAAGAAAAGAGTGGAAACAGACATGGTGACAACCGAAATAGCAGAAAGAATATTTGAAATGAGAAAAGACAGTGAGAAACACTGGCAAACCTGCTCAGCCACAAGGTAGGCCATGTTGAAATGTGTGGGGAAATCATCTTTGTCAATAAAACTATTGACGGAAAAGATTCCTGAAACAGGATCGTTTTTGGAAAGGTTGCGACAAACACGTAATTTGGGAGGCAAGTTCAGACCTTGAGATTGCTCCGAGACTATCAATGGGGAAGAGAATACAGGTCCTCTGAGAATCCATTCAATATGTGCGAGGGAGAAAGGTCCTGACATGCATCGAAGTGCAATTTTATTATCAAAATATTCCTCAACCACATCTGGAAAGTGGTTGACAGTAGGATGATTAGATATGATTACAGAGCTCAATATCAGAGGGAGCGTGCCTAAAGGAAAGCCCCCATCAAGATTACGAACCAGATATAGATAATGTGATATGAGATTGTGCTTAACAAGAAGAGAGTAGAAGGCTTTTGAATTATAAGAATGTATTATTCTGAAGAACAATTCTGTGTCTTGAGGAGAGAGAGGACAGAGAGGAGGATGAGGATGAATAGAAGCAGTGAAATCTTGGTAATTGAGTGCATCTGGCAAGGATCACATTCTGGGATCAAGTACAGAATTGTCCGTTAAGAATACACAGGCATGATTGTGAGCATGAGAAGGCTGAGTGGTTTTCTCCACAGAGAGAGCAGACATGGAGTGATTTGTTCCCATGTCAATTGTTGCAAGCCCAATTGAGGTTGAAAACGCCACAAATTCTTTTAAATTGTCCACTGCAGGGGCTCTTTGCAATGACGATCTGATTGCCAGTGAGTCAAGAGTAAAGTGGTTTGCCATCGTCAAAGGAGACAATATTGGCAGGGTGTTCTGTAAACCAGTGTGCCTTGCCACATAAGAGGCATGCCAGGGAGGTCTCTCAAAAAAGCAAAGAAGCAGATTTGCGAGGTGTTTGAAATGAAGTAACATCACTTGCATAATTCTTCCTTGGGACTTTTGAGTCGGTAATTCTCTTGTGATCATCAATCAATGCCTGATGTGACTGAAGTATGATGTTGACATGCAAGGCATATTTTGCCCATGAGAATTTCAAGGCGAGCCTCCCACTCAAACTTGTACCAGAGAGTAAGAATTTTCGAAATCATCTACCTGTCTAAAGAAATTGAGATGTTTCTCATATTCTATCACATGATTAGTAGAAGCTGAGGTCGGAGGGCCAACCGTATCCACAACCGTTGGGACTTTGCATAACAGTTTGAGGGTGTCTAAAAGGTTCTTAGAAGCCTCTAGAAATCAAAGAGGAGTGAGACATGTGTGACTGTCATCATTTTCCCAGATGGAAACCATCTTCGCCATGTCAAGAAGGAGGACTTTATCTGCGGATTTGTCATCTGGATTGAAGGATCGCACTACCTTGGTGTGAACAGCTTGCAGCGAATTATTGACCAGATCTATCTTATGATTAGTAAAGAAATGCAAGGGTGGAGGAAATCTGTTCTGGATGTTCAGTAGGTAGACGGTTGGAATGACAACATCTTTGGATTCCCCAAGAGAGTGCTCTACGGGATCAAGCATCTCCATGCTCCCAAGCAGTCTAGAATGGATTGACCCTTCAGCTTCCTTATCTTTCTCTTTAGAGGCCTGGCATTCCTCATCAGCTTGTCTCTTGAGACGCATTCGACTATCAATAATATCATGAAGTAGTGAAGGGGGAAGGGGAGCTAGAAGAGCGCAAAGAGCCTCGCTATTGACCAGATCTTGAATCTCGTCTTCAGAATAAAAGTACAAAGGTCATAGAGGAGGACCAATATCCAGGTCTACAGGATGTGGAGCTGGTGTAGTCTTGACATTAACTGTTTTCAAAATGCTGGCATTATTATAATCTTCAATAAGTGCATTCTCGCAGACTCGAACAGCCAGCGGGAGCCAGAAACGATTGATGGCATCAGGGAGGCAAATCCTCCCATTAAAATCAAAATCGTCGGTCAGTGGGCCAGACACACCTGCGTTAGGTAAAATATTGTTGTCCAGATGGGTTGGGGCTACCGGAGCATTGCTGGCTGCACCTTGGGAAGCAGTCTGGGAGGTAAACTCGGTGTCGGTGGTCGAGGAGGGGATTAAAGGATCGCAAGGTATGGGAATAATGGGCATAGACATAACACAAGCTGAGAGGATGACACTTTACCCAAAAGAAAAATTTTTTATAAAGAAGAAGATAGAGAGACAAATGGAGTCTCACTCCGTACTCAGAGAGGTAAAACCATAAAAGGAAATAGGAGACGTCTTTACTAATCACCCGCCTTATCTCACGCTAGGCTAACCGGCAAGCTCGTAGCCTCAGCTTCCACTTAATTAATGTATTTATCATATCATATCATTTATCATTATCATATCTATACATACATAAATTACTGTATACCAGATATAATAATAATAAAGTAATAAAGAAAATAAAGAACAAAGAGAAGAGTACATACATACAATAAACAAAATTAATAAAATACAAGTAATAAAAAGTAATAAAAGAAAAAGAAACATGTAAGAGTCGGGGACCGGCGCATATGTGCGCCGCTACGATGAGTAAACTAAAAAGGAAATATCGCAGTCCATGTGAACAACCCGCCTTATCTCACGCTGGGCTAGCCGGCAGGCGCGTAGCACAGCTTCCATTGAGGTATTCTTATCTGATAAGGCCGAGACTGTGAAATTCGCCGTGGCGCTAAGTACTACTACAGTGGACGTCTCGATGAAGCCACGCACCACGAGAGTGAGCCTTGGCCCTTGCCTTCTTTTTTTTGCTTACCCCACACTCAGCTATCAAAGTCCTCGAAACTATCACCGACCTTGACATCATCCTCAACGAGCGCCTGGAGCTCTCTGCCCTCAGCCCCGGCCCGAGCACAGTGACGCATAAGCGGACGTGCAAGCGTACTCTCCGGCTGAGAGATCGCTGCCGAGCCAGATCGCTGTTCACCGCTCCTCATCCACGAGCTCATATATACAGGTCAAACACTCAACGCGAACCTCCTCGCAGACCTCGACCCTTCCACGGTCGAGACCTCCACCGCCCTTGCGCACGTCCTGCGCATCATGCAGCTGTGCCGTGGCGCCCTTGAAGAACTCCAGCACCGGCAACGGTAGACGCAGAGGACACGACTATACCAACGCCCTACCCACACATATTCGTCATTGGCAACTCCACAGACGCGTTTGGCGCCACCGCAGCGGGATATAACGCATATAGCAGGTGCGTACTGGTTTGTTTTTTCTCTGAAACTCTTCATTCATGCCTTTGTTTGAAAGGGCAAAATCACGGCGCGCAATGTTCTCTGGCTCATCATCAGAACCTCGCACAACCCAGAACCAGGATCGGAACCAAGATATAGTCAGTTCTTATTTGCTGCTGATCGCAATTTCGAACATGCTATTGACTTCGTTGCTTGTTTAGTATCCGACTTTGACACTCGCCGAGATGGGCCCATACGACACTCCAGATTCGATATGGATAGATCCCGATTCGGAAAGCTTTCTGGCTTCTGAGGAGACAGTCTCATTGAACGTCGTACAAGTAGGGTTGGACGAAATCGTAAGACTGGGTTGAGATCACTATGTATCATACAGGAGAACACTCACTGGATATCAATGGATACATACCGGCGCTTCTCCTGACGTGAAACATCTTTTGGGAAGATAATCCGTTTGTATCAGAATCGTAAGGTCTTCCCAGATCAATGCAGAGGGAGCCAAAGTGACGAGTATATATAACAGTCTTGTATCCTAGTTCCAGGAGACTTGGGCTCTTGTTTTCTCGTTTGGAAATTCTCCTGTGTTTATCTGAGGGTCTGACATCCCCAAGCATCTTATGTAGCGAAATGATTGTGATGAACGAAAAAGAAGCTCAAGGTCGTCCGTCATCTATGCGTATGTGCTTCCACTGTTTCACATGATTCACAGACGCGAGGGGTTCTGATACCATGTCAATCGATAAGAAGCTCAACAAGCTCGCAGTTCTACATGGCCCACGAACATTCAACTACAAAAAAAAGGAAGATTGACATAATCCAATTGATACAACCTCACCGGCACTTTCAAACTGTGAAAGCCCTCTGCATCTTATACGCCAAGTGCATATATCCGCTTCTCCTTCCCATGTTTATTATCAGTAGTGAGGATCGGCCACAACATTATGGGCAACAAAACATGGGCATCGGAATAAAGCGAGCCAAGGGAATCTCAGTCATGAAGACATCTGAAGGGTCTGCCTAACAGGAATGAGGTAGCAATAGCTGCCTCTTGTTCCTTTAGCATGGTCCTCATGATTGGGACTGGCGTTCGGCGTGATCAGGAGATCGAAATGGGTGAGTACCTCGGAAACCTTTGTCGTCATGATAAACCTGGATAAGGCAACTATTGGTTCTCATTCTCGCAAACAATGCATCCGTGAGCACTTACTTCCCAGTATACATGTGGTTCATGTCGTCGCTACCTCCGAAGTGATCTCGAACACGATCGGAAGAGGGTTGTCAGAATGAAACATCTGTTTAGAGAGTAGGCAACAAGTAAGACTCGATGAATGATACGCAGATACTACATACTGCGCATCTCTTGATGAACTTCATTCCTGCCGTCATCATTTGCATGGTGACCAGATTTCTTGTCGATAAAAGTGTCGTAGTCTGTGTCTCTGCTGTCAATAGAGTTGGACTCTGTAAGCGGGCTCGCAGGCTGTGATGGAGACTGGGACTGGGACTGTGGGCGCTGTGGGCTGAGCTTGAAAATATGTATGGTATCATGTGCAGAGCTGACAGCGAGGAGTGTAGACATCGAGTTAAAATTGAGAGAATATATACGTGCTTCGCGTGTGCCACGGCGGAACTGGTAGAGCTTTTCGGCTGCGGGGACGCTCCAGACGCGGATGACGATGCCTTTGTCGGAGGCGGTGGCAAGCAGGGTGCCAGTGGAGTTGAGGGAAAGGAGCGAGATGGGGGACTTGTGCACGCGCACGACGTTTGCAACGGTTAGAGAGCGAGTGGAGAAGAGAAGGACGTTGCTGGTGGGTGGCGGGCCGGTGGGGGCGGGGAGAGACGATGGGGAGGGGAGGGGGTGGGGTAGGCGAGGTAGGAGTTGTCGGCAGAGGGAGAGAGGGAGCATATTGCTGGAAAATGTCAGCGCAGGCATAGAGGGAAGCGGGACACGGACCGTCGGGGTTGTTGGTTGTCTCGATGACATGGAGCAGACGCATGTTGGAGATGTCGTAGATGTAGATTTCTGTGGCAAGAACAATGACGAGAGTCTTGCGGTTCATCTTGACAGCGAGAATGGACAATGGGAACAGCAACTCGCAGATCATCGATTGGCACTGTGGCCGTCAGCGCAGGCAACTTGGACAACGGCGAAGACAAACCTTGGTGTTGACAATCTGGAGCTTGTGTGGGCTTGACTCTGGCTAGTCAGCGGCACCCACGAGCGCAAGGAGCGACGTGCAGAAGAGCATTTCGACGATACCATGCACGCCGTCGTCTGGACAGCATCACATACAAACAGGTCGCAGTTTGTGATGCTGTATCCTGTCCGCGTCCCCACAGAGATGCAGCTGCAGCACCATCAGCACCGCCCTCCCTGTGCAGCGACCACATACGAGAAATCCTGGTTAAAGTTGGCAAACAACATCAGTCCGTGGGAAGTTTGAAGTTGTGTAACGCCAGGGTAGGTCACCGTGTCGTCACAATGAGTTCCGAGATCTAGAATAGATCGAGGTTTTTCTGTGCAGCGGACTATGTGTGGGAAAAATGTCTTC
>QGOA01002929.1:0-12080 GCA_003313075.1 Termitomyces sp. MG16
CGTTTCACGGAAGGATAGTCACAGACCATAGATTTCATACAAACGTATTTGTCATGACTGCTAAGACTCAGATTGTTGCACCAGAAAGGAAATGAGCAACCAACTGAAGATCACGACATATCCAAAGGGTAGATGTGGTTCCATACCCGACTTTATAGAGAACTTGATACTTGGAGTGAATGATATCGCCAATTCGAACTGGATAGAACGACTCAGGCGTGTACCATTCCCAATTCTCTTCCTCTGTAATCTCTGAGGGAGGAATCACTTCAAAGCCGGTGGTTGGAAAAATACGGGGGACCGCAAGAGACTGGGATGAAGGATTAGGGAGAGGAACTGTTGATTCAGACATCCTGAGACGTGGAGTAAGTATGAAAGGAATATGGTTCGAATCACTGTAGGTGTCTTTATTTATTTTTGTTCCAGGATGATAGATTGTTTGGTGGCCCACATCGAGAATAACGTGTTGGACATCGACCTCGACAATGTCACACAGTCACTCCTCACACAGGGTCGCAGTCAGGGCCACCGACATACCATCACATTCATACAGTACGACGTACTTTACAGTGTGAACAATGGCTTCATTATCCACCCATACCTATATAAACATTAACGCATCGTAGAACACCCTCAGTCACTTATATCGGATTGAGGAATAATTTGATATTGTTCTTAGGTTCAATATACAGTCTGATTTCTAACACAACGTGTCCATGACAGTGTCAACTAGACCCACTTGTGTAGGTATTGAAAACCTATAGTTGACAGGTAAGTATATCTCTCAGAACATGTCAACAAACTCTACTCTACTGGATACTGATGCGAAATGTTACTATTTGTAAAAGTAGTCCAAACTAAAATTTGAACTGAACTTTTTAAGATATTTCAACCTCTCAATTTCACTGAGTACGTGGGGCAGGAATTACACTCATGCACACTTTGTAAAAGTGGTTTATAAGTTTAATTGATTTATTTGAATGAAAACCAAAATGGGCTCAAAAAGTGTTATTACTGAATGCCTGAAGACAATCTATTTGCTGTGGCCTAAGACATCTACTTCCTGGAGACTCTGAGCTGTATAGCAAGGTGATTGCTTGCCCAGCCTCCTCAAAATCCCCCTCTTTTTATATCCTTCTTCTTATGCACAGACCACAACAGAATGGCATGTTCAGCCATTGTTTCAACATATGACTGGTACTGTCCCAATTCTGTTTGTTTCCTTTTCTTTATTTTGCTGTGCTACTACAGTCAAACCCCTTATAACCGATGGCCCCTCCGTGGATGCCAAAAAGTATTGGTTTTAAGGGGGTATTGGGTACAAGGGGGACTGCTATAGGGTTTGTTGGAGCCTTGTTTCTAGCAAGAAATATATTATTTAATGCTACACATGAACTTTGGTGAAGTATTTATTGAGAGTACTTGGTTGAAGGGACTGGAATTCTTCAAGGCATGTTTGATGCCCAAAGTTTGCAAGAATACCCTCTAACCAGCGAGCATATGGCTGGTCGATATTGGACACATACTTGAGGATAGTTGAGGCTGCATTGAGTGCTTCTTGATGTGATGGTTTCCCACCAATCACTTCATCATCAATATCAATGGCATCACCACCCTTCCTTTCTCTGTTCTGTTCTGCCTGGCATTAATCAACAACTGCCAAAAAGATATCCAACACAATCTCCTCCTTGGTTCCAGCTTCTAACATCTTGTCCTTGTTGATAGGGTTTAGTATTTCATCAATAGCCATCCGATTATTGTGCTGAAGAATTCCAAGTTTCTCAAGGTGGGACAAGGCCTTTTCAACCTCGATATCTTCTGCAGCGGTAGGTTCCATGGGCTTGGTGTTGAGAAGGAATGATACAGGGATGGATGGGGCAGGAATAGAAGCTGATGACTGTTTAAGAAGTTTGTCAGGTAGAATACCAGTCTTCTTCCAACAGTTTCAAATAGTCGTTGTATCAACTTCTTTCCATGCATTGTCCACCATTTGCAAGGCCTCAAGAACATCAAGATTATAGATCTGAGCAGGAGGGATATTGCTATCATAGTGGTCAATTGCATGGTTTACAAAATGAGCTTGGTAATGTGCTTTAAAGCAACAAATAATGCCAGCATTGTCAGGGAACTCCTCATTTCTTCCTTCTTTCACTCCTTATTCCTTCACTCTCCTTTCATTCATTTCCTTATTTCTTCCTTCATTCTCTCATTTTGCTGTTTCTATTCTTTCAACACTATCTGTTAGTACTATTCTCAACCTTTGAGGTGCTCTGGTTCTTTAGCTATCATTCAGACAAGTGTGGGCTCTTCAGCACCACTTCCAGACTGCTTATATAAGCTGGAGTTTGTCTTTCTGACTTCTAAAGTCCGGAGTTTTCCTGCCTTGTTTGCACAGTTGTTTGGTTAGTCAATTTTTGAGTTTTTAAGGTTTTGTTGTACTGTACAGTTGTTTCCCATGCTTCAGAGGCCCCAGAAGCGTCCAAGCTGGCATAGGGAATCCCTAGACTTGTTCTCTTTGGATCTCCCTCTGCCAGGTGAGTAGTTATTATGATATTGTCAGTACATACTCTAATACACTTTGGATCTCCCTCTGCCAGCTGTGTGACTGAGCCACAGCCTCTAGAGGTTGCCCTTACAGGCATCAGCTGGCTGAACATGAGCTGTAAGATTGGGCTTAAAGTTTTCAACAATGATGTTTGTGAGGCCATCTGGAGGAATGTGGGCACTAAAGTTATTCTGCAACAAAAGAATATGATGCCCTTCAAGCCATAACTTCTCATTCCAATCATGTAAACCATTCCTGGTATAGAAAAGTTGTCATCCATGCTTTGGCATTGCTTCTCCAATAAAATCTGAGTTGAGCTCCACTCTTCTTTTGAAAAGCTCATGAACGCTCAGCTTTACATATAATCAATGGTGGCAGCTTTTCAGTACCTGTAGCATTCATTGTGAATGCAAAGGTTAGTCATTTCTTGTTCTCTTTAACACCTGACATTTGTGTTGTCATGAGTCCATGATCTGGAGGCATTCTGTAGCAAATATAAGTTCTAGTTGTTTAACAAGAAATTTTGAAAATACTTATGCCCAATATAGTCCTGTCTCATTCATATTAAAAATATCTTTTAATTGGAACCCATGTTTAGCAATTAATTCTTAAACACATTCTTTTTTGGCCTTGATTGTCACAACCCCTCCCCTCCAGATCCACCCCCAGAACCCCATCCAGGACCCTCCCTCCAACCCCACAGAACGTGCCCTGCCACCACGACTACCGACACCGCCATCACCCGGCACCCCCGGCAACCCCACATCACGGACCTGGGATCAGCTGCAAGCAAACCCCGATCAATGACCGGATCATGCCAACTGCTTCCATGCCAACACACGTCACGCATCATGGCTCCCTCCACGCCAATTAATCGTGTGCCCCACACACGCGATCCCGGTATACAGTCCCCTTCCCGCTACTCAATGTCCCTCCAGAACTTATCCCAGACATCCCAGAACCCCAGAGATCTGGACCCAGCCCCGTAGTACTTATAGTGTAGCTCCCCGATTGTAGTCGCTAGTCTTGATATTAACTTGAATTGTTGTGTGCCCTCTGCTTGATTGGTATGTGCTGACTGGCATGCTTTGACTGGCATGCTTGAACAACCGCGTGCTCTAAGTTTGGTACGTACTTCACAACTTACAATTTGTTAACCTGGTCTCATCTTAGAACCCCCGGTTCCCAACTCGACCACCTCCCAACCCCCAGCCTCTAAAACCCAAAACCCCCAGACCAAGTTCCCTTCCCCAGGCTCACCCCTTGTCTGCATCTTGAATTCTGGAGTCCTAGTCCCGGAGTTCCAGACACCCGAGTATCTGTAGATCAAGTCCACCTTGTAAGGGTGTTGCTTCCCAGAAAGCTCCTGACTCAGTGGAACCTGACATTGATGTCTTGAGGATTTGCAGAGTCAGCTTCTCTATGACGCTTAAAGCTTCTAAGACCACATCACTTCTTGAACTGATCTAACCATCCTTCACTGCATGTTATCCTCTCATCAGTGAGAACTCCAACAAGATTGGCAAATTGACTCCATTTGGCTTTTAAGATGTCTCCGTGAACTTCAATGCCATCAGACATTGCCTTGTGAACCCACAACTCCAGCATCTCATTGACTTCAGGGTTTTCAGATAGCTTTTCTTGTTTGATATTCCCTATTTGTCCCCATGCCAAAGCTTTGGCATATTGTTTTCAAAGCTTGTCCTCCATTTTAAGCCAATCTGAGATTTGTAGTCATGTGAGCTTTAAATTAGTGTATTTTTCAGTCCAATAAGCTGCCATTTTGCTCTGACTTGATTTGTTATTGTGATGCCAATCAAGAATTTTGATTTTTTGCTTCAATGTTGCATTTTCTTTTTTTTGTAAAAATAGGTTTTTTTTCTTTTTTCTCTGCATGTGGCTTGAAATTATAGTCTTCAGGTCCTGTTATGCCACATTAAGTCTTTAGCTTTAGAATTATATCATTATAAACTTACACTGCTTCCTTTTCAAAAATTTTGGAGCAGCCACTTTAAGATCTCCTCCTAGCTTCTCCAGTTATTCTACAATACTCCTTTGTGATGCATCCAGCTGAGCCAACCCATGTTCATAGTTTGACACCTTTTCAAGAAGATCCAATGCTACCTTCTCATCAACAAGATTCCCTTTATTGTTGAGCCAAGTCTCATCAATGTTTGAAATCTTCTCATTTCTCACAAGCCATTCAAGAGAATCTTGTTTACGTGCCTCTGTTTCTGATTTGAGTTGCAAGATGCCCAGTTTGATTATTCCAAGAGGCTTTTTCAACATTCTGGAGAGTAAAACAAGTGACTAGCTATTATTCACATGATTTTTTCTTTTAACATTTAGTTATTAAGCAATATTACCCCTCTCCAGACCCATTGGTTATTGGGTATTGGAGGGTAATCAGAATCTCCTGCAAACAAAGTTGGTGGATACCCAAATCCCATTGAATATGAGGGGTTATTGGTTATGAGGGCCATTGGTTATAAGGGGTTTGACTGTATTCTGATTGTTTTTTACACATATATAATATCTGGTTCATTTTTGTCTGATATGCATTGCTACTAGTACTTAGTATCATATTATAAACATATAGTATTAGTTCTAGCCTGGATGTTGATACATCTGTCTCAAATCAGAGACAGAGACTGAGGAATGACAAATATATAAAATCTGTTATCTTATTAAAACATTGTAAGTCCATACAAGATAACTGAAAACTGTAAGCTCTCATAACAGTCAAAAACTGTAGACCAAGACACACACACCTTAGGATGCTGACCAGCACACCACCAGACTACCCAGCAAGCACCTAAAATGATGAAGGCAACACTAAAATGCAACATGGCAGAGTTTGATGGCAATGTAATCATGGCCAAATTGCCAAGATCAATCTCATCAGGCGATCATGATGATCATAATCAAAACTCAACACACACATTGTCATTCCCTCTACCTTCTACACATCACTGCTACTCTGTAATCAACACCAGTGATTCTACCACAGCACTATGATGAAGGCTCTAGGGGAGGAAACAGAAGCAAGAAGAAAAAGGGAAATGGATTAGCCAACAAAATCAGTGGAAAAGAGATTAACCACTATGCTGGGCATCAGAAAGACAACCACCTGTGCCCAGCCCTGAGAAACTTAACAGCTGGGTGCCTAGATCTGTTGAAATACAACAACACATTGTTACTATGCAAATATGTGCTGGTCCATGCATAGAAGGAGGGAATATAAAAGGGGTAAGAATTTGGAGGAGACCGGCAAGCAATTGACTTGCCATAGCTTGGAGTTCTCAGAAAGTGGATGTCTTAGGCCAATAGCATACAAATTGTCTTTGGGCTTTAGTAGTAATACTTATTTATGTCCATTTTGAGTGATAACTTTTAGTTCTCATTCAAATGTATCAATCAAAAATTATACACTACTTTTACAAAGTGCACATGAGTATAGCTCTTGTCTCATGTACTTTGTGAAATTGGGGAGTTGAAATATAACAAAGTTCAGTCCAAATTCCATTTTGAACTACTTTACATGAGTAAACTACCACATTTTGCATCAATGTAATATTACATCATGTTCAAAGGAGAAATGCCTTATACAGACTTGCTAGTGTACTGGCACCCAAATCAGTGTTCTCTTCCTGAATGGCACTTATGTGTATTGGTAAAGTTTGCTTGCTTGATATTTATTTCCTGATGTTGACAGTTTTGAAAGCTTCATAAATAATATAACTAGAAAAGTGAGAATGCACCACAGTCAGAGTGTGCATAAATTCTATGCATTGTGTCACTTGGACAAGAAGTCTCTACTTTTTCAGTGATAAGTTAAAAACCCTTAATGTTTTTCTTGGTGATACTGTGATAGAAAATGGACAGTTCACAATACTCAACCTCTACAGCCAGAGATATGTGAGATTTCTCACTTTAGTCAATAAAATCTTAAGTCAGGAGCTACACTGAAGGAAATGTCTTTATGCATGTGTGTTGATGCAAAATAGAAGTTTTAAACTTAGTAAAAGCTGCTCAAATAGAATTTGGCAAGACTTTAATTAGAATTTAAACTTCAATTCACAAAGTTTGGGGAGTTTTAGTCACATGCATGCACATGTTGTAATACAATGCTATAATTTATGTATGATTTAGTGAGAATATAAAGAGGCTTCACACTCAAAATGGGTTTGAATAATATTATCAAATCTGACCCAAAGTCAACTCTTAAATGCTCATAAGCCTAAGCAGTCCACTTCCTAGGAACTTCAAGCTGTGGCAAGTGAGTTGCTTACTCAACTCCTTCAAAACCCCATCTCTTTTATATTTTTTATCTTATGCCACAGGCCATGCCATATTTACATGTCTACCCATCAATTTGTTGTCCTTTGCATGCACCAGCACTTGGAGCAGAGTTGTACTAGGTCTGGACCTTGATTTATCTTTGCCAGCACTTGGCATTGTGGCTAAAGGTTTGGCTATTCTTTTTCTTTGGCTGCACCTCTTCTTCTTACTCCTATTTCCCTGCCTGCTTTCTCTATCCTCTCTTGGTCATAGCCTGGCCAGGCAATCATTGACTTCTGTGTTATCTTGTGGCATTGGAATTGGCATGACAGTGGTACTGCGTGTTGTGGAAAAAAGTGGCTCAAATGCTCAGTTCAATCATGATCAATCTATGATTGTTTGATGGGATTGATTTCAGAGATTGATCCAAGATCAAATCTTATCACATGTTGCCACTTTGTTAGTTGTTGCCATTGGATCATTTTTGAACTCCTATGCACCATCTTAAGTAGTCATTATAGTCATCCTTGGATGAGTTTGAGGTGTGCCTGGCCTACAGTTTTTAGCCATACTACTCATGCTTACTGTTTTCAGCACTTGTAGTTGTTTTAAATAGGCAAAATAAAAATTGTTTTTATATTTTTATGTTCTCAGGCCCTGTCTCATATTTGAGACAGGCATATTAGTATGTGGGGCTTGGGCCCAGTTCTGGACTTCATTCAATACTCATTGAAACATTGGTAGCTATTCTTCATGATTTAAGAAGATCCCTGTCCTGCAGTAAGAAATATTTCTAAGTATTCCTAACTAGCCCATTATTCATGGCCTTCTTACTATACTATACCTCTTTTTGTCTGCTGCTAGGCAGTCCAAATTTATCCTGTGGCTAATGCTGCCTTTAGCTTGTTTACTATCAAGGCTTCATTTGGAGCTTTTTTGAGGTCTGACTCATGCCTAATTCTCTATTTGCACCTTGCCATCTATACTGTGTGGATTGCTTTAAAGACAACTATTGTAGAAAAGTGCTTAAATCCACTAGATTATTTGCCCAGGAAGGCCTGTCTTCTGATCAATGCACACTCCAGCAGCTCTCTAAAAATAGAGTACTGTAAAGGGAACACTTAACATCTGCAGAACTCCTTTTACAGAGCCAGCAAGCACCAGTGACAAGCAGGAGTCAAGCAAGCATAGAGGCAAGCAGGTGTTAGGCAAGGGACTGGCAAGGCTAACTGAACAGTCAGATGTCACTAGACAGCTTATAATAGGTTCAGTGTGTAGGCCAGAAGAACACTGCTATTGTTCAGCCTGGGGATATTCTGTTTACAGGCTGCCTTTATATACTACATTGGTGGCCATGCTATTACTAATACTGCTTACTAATTAGGCCCCAGTATGTAATGGAGTATGACTAACAATAACCAATGCTGAGTAAGATCCATGCATATGACTCATCAAGGCTGACTACTAGAAGATAAAAGGAGATAGGACAGGCCAAGCAGTTATTTAGATGTGCTAAGAGTAGGTGCATCATCAGACTAAGCTTAAAATAGGGTTGGACACAGTCTGGAAACTAGTCTCTTGACAAGTACTAAATTCAATACCTCTCTGTTTATGTAAGTATTTACTGAAATTCTATGTGAAGTTTTGACCTGTTAGAGTGTATTCTATTAGTATGCACTGCTAGCACCAGAATCTGTTTTCTCTAGAAAAAAGAACAAGAAAAGCTGCCATGCTACTTCCATGTTATTTTGTTGGAGAGGAATCATGGCATGCATAGTGAGGCATGGTTACCATGTGAGGAGTGTGCTGCAGTAGGGTGATTGGAAAACTATACAGTCAGTAGTTGTAGGCTTGGAATTGGGAATAACATACCTCAGTTGTTTATACACCGACTGAGGTATGTGCAATTTTATATCTGGAACTACTAGTGATTGACTTAGTTATTAGTCTCTGTTATTAACAGGTATATAGGCACAATATCAGTTGTTTATACACTGACTGAGTCTCTGTTGTTAACAGGTTATTGGCCCTGTGCCACTTCGTAAAACAACCCTTAAATTTTTTTTCTGACCTACCTGACACTGAAACTGACCAAGAAGCATGTCCCAGAACCCCCCACTGTTCCTCCTCCCAGTGGAGGAGAGATTCAATGGCTCAAATTGGGTGGCTTTCAAGACAACAATCACTGAGGCTGTGTGTGGCTGTGGCTTGTTAGGATACCTGACCGGCAAGATCACAGTCCCCAGCTCTAAGTCCCTCCCAACAGCTGCAACAACCTGGTGGGGTGCCTTGTCCCCCATGGTGGATGAGTGGTTGCAGCATGATGTGTTTGCATGCACTATGATTATCCTGAATGTTGTCAACCTCATTAGCACTGGAGTTAAAATGGACAGGTTGGCAGCTGATGCATGGGCATCATTGACAGCCCTGCATGATGCCAAAATTGATCTGGGACTGATCCATGCTGAGGAGGAGTTGAGCTCCATCAGGTACGTCAATAGCACAAGCATCAAGACACACTTCAAAGTGCTGTGGACTGTGTGGTCCAAGGATAATGACCAGGGTACTGGGATTGATGATGGCCGTTTCCATGCATACATTATTTGGTCTATGCCCAGCTCATGGGCTGCCATCACCAGTTTGTTGATCAACAAGAAGATGTCCACAAGCATCATTGTGAGGCTGACAACCCATGCGCTTCTCCTCCATGGCACATCCACCATTGCCCCTGCAAAGTCAGTGCAGGCTCTGGTCACTCAGGCTGGTCATGGCCTCAGGGACCATGGAGTGTGCACAAACTCCAATTGCAGGCATGCTGGGCATACCATTGACAAATGTTTTAAAAAGGGTGGTGGCCTGGAGGGTCAGTATCCGGATTGGTGGAAGAAGGCTCAGGTGCAGCTAGCACTACCCATGTGGCAACCCCCACTACAAACCAGAGCGCTGCCATGCTGCAAGCTAACTCTGCAATTGTGGTTGGCTAGCAATGTCTCAACCTCTTGGTGCCTTGCTTTTTTGGCCCTGACTAGTGGTGCTTTGGTCGATCATGTCACCTATGCTGACTCTGCAGCCAGCTGACACTTCTTCACTGATCAGAATGATTTTGTCATGTATGAACTGCCAGATGGGGCGTCCAAGATGGGCTTAGCTGCAAATGGCTCTTTCAACATTGTGGGCTGTGGGTGCATTCACAAGTGGATCAGTTTTGGGGGAGAGGTTATCGAGATCACATTTGACAATGCATTACATGCCCCTGGGTTGGACCACAACCTTGTCTTGATTGGCTCACTTGTCTGCAAGGGCGTCCACATGGGCATTGATGGGGATGGCACATTGCTTTATGCTCTGGATGGCCAGCCCTTCATGTGGTGCCCTACGACTGGGACCATGTTCATTGTCGAGTTCGTCTCACCACCACCAACCGCACTGGCAGCTCACTTGCTACACCACCCTGCAGACTTCAAAACATGGCACTGCCATCTGGGCCACATTGGCAAGTCAATGCTGCAAGCCATGATATGCCAGGGCATGGTCGACGGCCTCATGGTCATGACTATGTCCATGAATGGCAAGTGTGAAGATTGCATTTTGGGCAAGCAATCTTGCTGCCCTTTTGATGCTGTCATCATGCTGGAGTTGGCACCATACAAATGTGTTGTGATTGACCTGTGGGGCCCTGCACGTGTTCAGACAACTGGAGGCAAGTCCCTCATGCTTGTTGTGACTGACCAAGCAGGAGCAGATTGTGAGGTCTGGTTCCTTTCCCACAAATCTAAGGAGAGTATGCTCACCTGTTTTGAGGCTTTTAACTTTGATGTGAGGGTCGAGACGCAGATGGGTGTGCAGGTTAAATGCATCCAGATGGATGGCAGTAAGGAGTTTGTCAATGACTTATGGAACGAGCACTGCCAGAAGCAGGGGATCAGACATGAGACGATGCCCCCACATTCATCTGCAGCAAACAGTGTGGTTGAACATAGGAACAGAACCATTCTGGACCTTGCCTGGAGAATGCTTAGTGACTTGTGCCTCCCTGCACACTACTGGGGTGAGGCCACTTCTACAGCAGCTTATATGTTGGACTTTGTGCCAAGCTCACATCACCCTGGCAAGACATCCCATGAGGTATGGACCGGGAAGAAGCCCAATGTGTCTTACCTCTGCCCTTTTGGGTGCACTGCATATGCTAAAGTTCCTTGGGAGGAGGGTGGCAGCAAGCTACAGGCTCAGTATATATAGGCAGCCTGTGGAATAGAATATCTCCAGGCTGAACAATAGCAGTGTTCTCCTGGCCTACACACCAAATTGACTATAAGCTCTCTAGCAACATCTGACCACTTGGTTAGCCTTGCCAATCTCTTGCCTGACTCTTGCCTGCTTGACTCCTGCTTGTCACTGGTGCTCACTAGTCCATGGAAGGAGTTCCACAGACATTCAGTGTTGCCCTTACAGTCTTCTTCATTTTTTTTAGCTAAGTGAAAGTATGTTTTTGGGGCCATAAAGGCTCCTGCTGCTAAATTTGAGTCTTAGTAAGCAGGCATCTAGTCAATTGTGTCTTTGACAACATTCATGTCACCTGGCATTATTTCTGGTTTAAGTAGGTTTGGAGTGTTTACTCAATGTTGTCTCAGTTCTGTTGAGAAAACTTCATTTTCCAATTATCCTGAGGCCAAAGGCCTCTAGCACTATATTGTTATGGATCTGAATTGGGTCCATCTCTGGAAGGGAACTCTAGCTCATGATATGCCATCACAGTCACTGAGCAAACTATGGTAGAACCAAGTGAGACAGAGGATCCTACAACCCCACTGAGGACAGAAAAGGTTGAGGTTGATGTCTACATAAAATGCATCACAAATTGTGCTAACAAAGTAAACATACAAAATTTCCCTTCTGCCTGGCTGCCCAAACAGGGCTGTTACCTTTGCAGGGGAGCTTGTAAACAAACATTGGTCCCACGAGAGATGTCATCTCACAAGAATATATAACAATATCACTCATACAACATATATAGCCAGCCAACATTATACCCGCGACTACATGAAATTTGCGCGGTCACAGAAAACAGAAAAAACCAACAGAGAAATATAATGACACAAGAACCTACATAGAGAACCACGGGTCAAGCAGGAGCTCGCTGGCCGAAGGCCGTTCCAACGGATCTAGTGTCAAGCACCTCTGCACAAAATCGAAGAACTCTGTCACACCTGGGCCTTCCAAATGGGCGGGGCAAATCACCGACTGTAAAGTTCTG
>QGOA01002930.1:0-37533 GCA_003313075.1 Termitomyces sp. MG16
GGGGTGGGGAGATAGAGGGGGAAGGGGGAAGGGGAGGAGCGTGGGTGTCCGCTGGTATGCCAGCAGACATAGCAGACATCAGATGTCAGGTCAGAGGAAGGAGAGAAGTGGGGTGCATGTGGTGGACGGAGGTGGCATGTGAGATAGTGTGGGAAGTGGAGAGGATGGCACTGGGAAGAAAGAGGAGGAATGGCAGAAGAGGGTGCATGAGTGTCCGCTGTCCACTGGCATGCCAGCGGATGGTAGCGGATGGTAGCTGATGTCGGCATGTGAGCCAGCTGAAGTTCCAGTGGTTCAGTGGAATATTCATTTATTGATATTCAATATCGTGTACAGCGGTAGGTTCTACTCCTACTCCACCTTAATGAGGTCTAATAGTGACAATGGAATATTGAGAGGCAGGTTCAACTCCTGCTAGTGACAAATATTTTAATAGGGCCTGTAAGCCCTAATAAAATATCCGTTCATCACTTGCTAGCATCATCAAGTTGATCCATTAAAAACGCTAGAAATTACTGAATGTCAGAGGACTCCTCATTTCTTCCTTTTCTCACTCCTTATCTCTTCACTCTCCTTCTATTCATTCTCTTATTTCTTCTGACATTATTTCATTTTACTGTTTCTATTCTTTCAACACTATCTGTTAGTACTACTCTCAGCCCTTGAGATGCTCTGGTTCTTTAGCCACCATTCAGACAAGTGTGGGCCTACTCAGCACTGCTTCCAGAGCACTTATATAAGCCAGAGTTTGCCAGAGTTTGCCCCTTATTTGTACAAGTGTTTGTGTAGGCAATTTTCGAGTTTTTAAGATTTTGTTGTACTGTACAGTTGTTTCCCATGCTTCAGAGGCCCCAGAAGCGTCCAACCTGGCATAGGGAATCCCTAGACTTGCTCTCTTTGGATCTCCCTCTGCCAGGTGAGTAGCTACCTTGATATTGTCAGTATATATTCTAATACACTTTGGATCTCCCTCTGCCAGCTGTGTGACTGAGCCACAGCCTCTATAGGTTGCCCTTACACTGAAGCGGGTATGGGCTGGACAAATTTGCACATAGTCACGAGATCTGGAATGATCACATGTGCAAAGATGACCAACCCATGCCACTGCAGAAATCTCTGGAGTTTTAAACAGATCACATTAATGATGCTAGTGGACATCAGTGGCCTGCTGCTCTAATATGCACTAGCAGGAGTCAAACCCACCTCTTGTGCACAATATGAAATATCAATTTATCAATATTCCATTGTACCACAGGCGCTTACTTAAAAGTCAGGACAGTGTTCATGCTAGCAGACGTTGTAAAGTAAGATGATAACGACCTCAGTCACTCTACGCAGATGTGTAGACGGCTATGATATTGACCTGTAAAGTAAGATGATAATGACTACACAGCGTAAGTAATAAGTTGAAACAGTAAGTAAACTTGCTCACCCTCAGTCACTCTACGCAGATGTGTAGATGGCTGAGGGTGGCTGTGTTTGTGTGGCTGTTATGTTGCGAAGGGAAAAATAAGGTTTGTGGAAATATAAAGATTAGTAAATAGTCGATGAGGCACGAGGCTCACAGTGGCGTCACTGCGAGCCGTTACCATATATGTAAAAGAAATAAAAATAAAAATAAAAAATATATGATTAACAAACATTCTCAGACTGGCATAGGCGCATCTCCTCTAATAGACGTCAGTGGCCTGCTGCTATTATATAATGTGCACTAATGGGAGTCAAACCTGCCTGTCAGTAGCCTGTGGTAGTTGATCTGACCCACTCGATTTTCAGTATTGTGTGGAGTGGCAGGTTCAACTCCCCTAGTCCAGACTTCCCTAGTCCACCATAATGACTGTCAGGTTCCGCTGAGTCGGGGGCTTTCCGGGAAAGCAATCACCCTTACAATGTGGACTTGACCTACGGATACTCAGGTGTCTGGAACTCTGAGGCTAGGACTCCGGGGCTCAAGATGGGGACAGGGGCAATCCCAGGAGAAGGGACTCGGTCCAGGGGTTTTGGGTTGAGAGTAGCTGGGGGATTTGGGTGGGGGTCGAGTTGTGAACCAGAGGTTCTAAGACGAGACCAAGTTAGCAAATTAAAGTCGTGAAGCGCGTACCAATTTTAGAGCATGTGAGTATTCAAGTGTGCCAGTCAAAGCATACCAATCAAGCAGAGGGCACGCAACAATCCAAGTATACAGTCCCTGCCTGCAATGACCCCTGGAACCTGACATAATATCAAGACTAACGAATACAACGGGGAACTATGCTATAAGTACTACGGGACCGGGTCTCGGGGTTCCGGGGTGTCTGGGATGGGTTCCGGGGGTCATTGAGTAGCAAGCAGGGACTGTATACTTGGATTGTTGCGTGTCCTCTGCTTGATTGGTATGCTTTGACTGGCACGCTTGAATACTTGTGTGCTCTAAAATTGGTACGCGCTTCATGACTTTAATTTGCTAACTTGGTCTCGTCTTAGAACCTCCGGTTCACGACTCGACCTCCACCCGAATCCCCCAGCTACTCTCAACCCAAAACCCCCAGACCGAGTCCCTTCTCCTGGGACTGCCCCTGTCCCCGTCTTGAATCCCGGAGTCCTAGCCCCGGAGTTCCAGACACCCGAGTATCCATAGGTCAAGTCCGCATTGTAAGGACGATTGCTTTTCCGGAAAGCCGACTCAGCGGAACCTGACAATGACGTATAATGGTGTCTTTTTATACTGCTGCATTTTTGCACTAGATGTAAACTGTACTGATTTTTGGTAAGGACCTGTGGTCCAATGGAATATTGATACATTGATATTTCATATTGTGCACAAAAGCTGGGTTCGAATCCCACTAGTGCACATCATTAGATTGTTATTTATGTCTATATTCTTTCTACTGCCCAATTTGAGGGTTTGAGTCCCTCTTGTATAGTCATTGAAGAGTGTGTTGTTTTTTGCATTCATGAGAGTGGCATAATGGAACAAAACAATGGGATGGTTAATCTTAGTGGACCTGAGTCCTGTCCAAACTAATTGAAATGTCTGTAGTAAAGTGCTGTAGCCTAGTACACAATACTAGAGTGATATTTATGTATAATCCACAGAATGTCCTGTGGTCTAGCAGAATATTGTCAGTTTATGTTCCTTCTAGTGCACAACTGGAGGTAACGGATCAAACGGATTTATAATGGATTTGTCAGCAGCACAATGGGATGGTTAATCTTGATGAAAAATAACCAACAGAAAAGCCAAGAATTATAGTAACTAAGAATTAAATTACTTGTCCGATGTGTATTCCTCCTCTTCATTAGATTCATGTAATGCGTCTGAATAGAACAAATCCTCATCAAGCAGGTAGTCTGCTGTCAGAAATGCAAAGTCGTCCGGTGTATATGGCCCCTGAGGTCTGATGTCTTCATAGTTTGCTATCAGGCCTGACAATGAAGATGGTGAGGATGACTCTAACATATCAACAGACACATCATCAGTACGACCAGCTTGATCAAAAGGGCCAATGGGCCTACATCAACCATGTTTTGCTCTAGCGCAAAATTCTTGTTCTGTTGAAATAAATTAACTATGATTACCAGTGCCAAATTATACTCACATTGTTGATACAATTCGTTAATTCTTCTCTGATCCTCATGTCAAGTCATACATGTCTCATATTCCTCCCACTCCCAGACATTGTTACTAGTAGGTAGGGTTGGAGAAGAAGATTGTTGGAAGGGGGAAGACAGGATTTGAAGAGCCGTTACATCAAAAAGTGGTGGAAGATTTTCTTCATCATCGGCTGCCATGCCTCTATCCGTCTCTTCTGCCATCACAAGAAATAGCGGTGGAAGATTTTCTTTGTCCTTGGTCACCATACATCCACCGCTCCAGACTTCTATTTATCCGCCGTCACTAGCCACCATGGTTTCCATTGCTGTTAGTCCTTCTGCTCCTTCACCAACAATGAATAGAGGTGGCAAAGAATCATTGTCCATCTCCTCTTCCACAGGAATGAACAAAGGGGGCAAATCATTGTCTTCAGTCTCCTCTTCTACAGGAATGAACAAAGGAGGCAAAGAATCCTCTTCCATCTCCTCTTCTGCAGGAATGAACAAAGGTGGCAAAGATTTGTCTTCCATCTCCTCTTCTGCAGGAATGAACAAAGGAGGGATACCCTATAAGTCAGGGTCACTAATGGATGGATTAGGGATATCCACCTGGTTGTTGTCAGTTTCCCCCAGCTCCCTGAATGTCACACAGACATGAGCTGCTGGGGCAGAAGGAAGTTGGGATGCTGGTTGAACCACAACGCGAGAGTTTTCCATTGTAGGGCCATACACCAGTCCAGGTTTACTCTGACTGTAGAGATGGTGGAATGGATGTTGTGCATTCAAGGGTTTGATATGCGTCAAGGATGGCCATTGGGGAGAGTCGACATTAGGGAGAGTGGTAAGATGGGCCATGGAGAGGCAGTCTTGAGGATCAGGCTGCTTACCATCAATACTGTTGGTATGGAACTCGATGCCTGTCAATTGGCCCGTCTGAGCAGGATCCATGGACCTGGCAACGGAACTGACAACATAAGCAGCAACGGACTTGCTGCCAGCAAACAGGCAGATCATATCGTTAGCTGTTGGCACATGTTCCGTCCTATCCAGCGACCGCCACTTGTCTAGGGCTAGAAGCATCTGCTGGTGGCCCCTGGTGGATCCGCTACCTGCAAACACACAGAGCAAATCGTCTGGTGCTGGGACAGATACCAATCCATCAGATGGCAATGTCATGGGCGGCCAGCGGTTGCATGCTAAGAAGCTTTCAAGAGAGTGGAAGCCTTGCTGATGTACAAGAAGGCAATGCTCAGTGTTTCATTGCTTAAGACCTGAACATCCTCTTGGCCAATGTGGTTCCACCAATCACAGCCATACAGATTTCTGATAAGACCTTGATGGCCATCAACAAACTCCAGGATCTCTGTGGGCAAAGTTTGCTGATTTTGGAGAGGGAAAAATTGGCTCATGCTTTTGATAATGTCTGGGACATTGCAGACCACATTATTCAGTGATGCAGCCCCCAGATATGACAATACAAAGTTCTATGGCACACAGTCAGATCCTAATATATTTACACATTGTAAAGTTATCTTACCAACTCCTTGTTTAAATGCTGGATAATCCATGCCTCTTCCACTTCAAGACTTGGCGCAAGATTGCCAAATATGGAAAGTGCTGCAATGAGATGTGACTCAATGTAGTCAACAACCTCTTGCAAATTTTCTAGTACAGTAGCTTGGAACATGACATTGTGTGGTACAGAGGTAGATGCCATTGCACTCTTGCTTGTAGAAGCAAATACTGCTATGTATCAGATTTTTGTGCCTTGTAAACAAAAGTGATTTTCAACAATTCCATTGCACATGATTGTCACAAATCTGTTCCGATCATCCGCTGATGGCAGCAAGCTGCATTTATCAGTTTAATCCATCTCTGCATCCATCACATCAATCCGTCTCTGCATCCATCACATCAATCTGTCTCTGCATCCATGATATCAATCCGTCTCTGTATCCACCATTTTCACAGCAGATCTCTTGCAGTTTGGGGAGAAATAAAATCAGGAAGCACCCACCTAAATTTATCAATTGCCATTGAGGCCAATTCTTGCCACATGGCCACCTTTTTGTGGGCATATGACTGGAGACCTCTTTTCTTCACTGACATACCATGCTTTGACCAAATATCTGCCTGGTTGAAGGAATACCGAACTGTCCACTCCATTTCACTTGTAACAAGCTGATATTTCTTTGTCCATCTGTTGCGTTGTGCTCTAGCATGTAGATAATGAACACAATTAACTGAAGAGATATGTTCACGAACAGATGTAATGATAATGGAAATGTTAACAAGAGGACTCACATTCAGAAATAGTTGCAGATTCATTTTCTGCATCAGAATTAGAGTGCCATATCCAAGGTACCTTGATCCTTGATGAACCAGGAATGTTGAGATCTCGTATAGCTGTGCTTGCATTCAAATCTGTTTTCTGTAGAACTGGATACTTTCTCTGAATATTAGGGTCCGATCCCAGTTGCAGCAGAGCACTGCAGCATTGTGCATAGGCACAAGCCTTCACCAGGATTGAGGCCTGGATTCTTTGAAGAGATGCGCACATTCTTGCTTGGGATGACCCGGACGACATGAGAATATAGGAATGATTTCTCTGCAATGAATTCCTGAAGGGCTTGCAGGAGCCTTTCAATTTGAATCAAGTGCAGATTGCGCTCTATCATTATTAATGGTGAGACATTACCTATGATCATAGATGGGAAGGAGATTTCAAAATCTTCTGGAACAACTACATCTATTGGTTCAAGGTTATCTGCTGGCGGTACCAGCGGATCTGCTGGTTGTCCATCTTCTGCCATTTCATTGTCGTCAAAGGCTCCAGGAACTTTATCCAGTTTCAGGGGGGCAGTCCGCCTTCCACCAGCAATAAACCCGCTCCTGTCCTAAGAAGCAGCAAGGACATTGAGTCGAACCCTTAATAGTTCTCTTTCTGCCTCGACCTTTTGCTGATCATCATTGCTTGCATGTCAATTCAAATGGCAAACCTGGTCCTGAATTGCAATTCTGAGCTTCCAATTAGTGAAATAGATTGGGCCATCAGCAATACACCTTACTGCTGCTCCTCAATGTCAAGGGCAAGTTGAATCCAGAAGGAATGAATATCCGTCGCTGCAACATCCATTGAGTAGTTTCCACTGTCTGCTGCCATTTGGTCTTTACTTGCACTATTGAAGGTCATTATACAAGCTTTCAGAATATCCATTGCTTTACGGTTTCCCTCCTCTCTGAGCCTTTCTGCCTTAGCTATTTCGGCTTCCCAGCTTGTTAGTAAATCCATTGATATTCCAACAAATTGCTTGGTGAAATATTGAATGGCTGCATCTCTCATCTCAACAGCAGTCCTGTACTTTCGACATAGGAATAGAACCATGTCAAGCAGCTTCTTCCAGTTTGAGTCACACATGTGATCATCAAGGATTTCTGCCTGATATGCCAAAGTAGCCGTACAGGCCATTTGTGAGACTTCATTTAGTATAGACCAGAGACTTTCAATTATCTCCCCAGCCAAATGACTGGCCCTGGGAATGAAGAATGGGGCAAAGCAGAAAAAAACAATCCTCCTTATGCCCATGAAGAAGTCCTATTGCAAAGTCCACAAGTAGATTATCCAGCAGGACTTCTCTGGCCTTGGCAAGCCGTTCAGAAAATTTGACACACCACTGTCATGCTATGTCATATACCAGTAGGAGATGCTGAATCTCATCCATATTAGTCATCTTAACTGCCTGTGTGATGGAAAAGTCTGTGTAAACCTGGCCTTCACCATGAGTCAAGTTTGTTACACTATTAGAAGCAAAGCAGCCATGCCATGTACATGCCGTTGCAACAATACCAGTAATGTCGCATGACTTGTTCATCATCAGAGCCTTTTCAATAGCTTTGAATGTGTTTTCACAAGCGGCTCCCTGGACAGACAGAGGTCCAGCAGACGGCTGACAGATAGGATTGAATTGATAAGCAGATGGTGGACAGGTAGAGTTAAAGAATGTCATTTACCGTTGGCTGTTTCTTTGCGCATTTGAGATAGTGGGTGAGCTCATCCCTTCTGGCCATCATACCACCACCTTCTGAATGCCATACATCATGAGCAGGATTAAAATGTCGGGTGTGATCTGCCTTGAAGTTGCTGTCCATCATTAAAGAATGATTGAACTTCCACTGGACAGGATCTTTTTCCCAGTTGGATGGAAGATTGACTCCTGGTTGGGGACAAGTTGGACAGAATATTGCAAGTTCACCATGGTCCAGCGCCATGGGATGCCTCAATTCATCATGGCCGAAGCCTGCCCACTTCAACTTCTTCAGCTACTGCCATAAATAAGAAATTTGTCGTAGCTCACAGTAAAGGTTAGCCACCTCACCAGAAGATGCAATCAGTGATACGACGCTGTACCAGCAGTCAGGAACACACCATGCACCAGAAGTCAAAATAAACATTTAATTATGGGCTGAAAACTGTAAGCCTCCTGGTAGCAGTCTCAACAAATAACCATCTCCAAAAACATCCCAACAAATACACAGAAAAGTACAGAACAACAGGCAGGGACCAGTTCAAACTATCAGCTCAACAATAGTCTAACCACTGTCATGGAGAGGAAAAGCATAGAAGCTGGCAATGGACGGAATAGGATGAAATTGGGAAATTATTATTGTCATTCAATATTATAATTTCTCAATTTCATCATCAAATCAGTCAATGTTTGATTTGACATAACCGGAAGGAGAAAAGAAAAGAAGTAGGCGATGCAGAGAGGCGCTAAAAGAGGAAAGAAGGATCAATAAATAGGATCGTGCTAAATGGAGCTCAAGCAAATGGGGAAGTGGCAATCCAAAATATCCAGAAGAATGGTGGAACGGGTGGCACTGAAACAGGCCTCCCAAAAGGGAAATTGGACTATCAAATACGTTCTGGAAGTGGGAAAGTTTCTGACAAAGAGTCATTTGTAGATAGTGGTCTGTGCACCAGAAAAACAGTATAAATAGCCCAAGTTTAGTAGAGAATAGGCAGGCAATTGATAGGCAAAGGCTCAGTGATTCCCAGGGAGTGAATTGCTTAGGCCAGAGTTTGTTAAGAAACCTCAACTTGTGGGAATATTATTATTCTCATTCAATATTATAATTCCTCAAAACCTTGGTGTTTTGCAAAATTATTAAACGCATTCAAGATCATAATTATCCCTTTTTGTCGTCAAAGTCAGTGTGAATTCAAGGTCATATTCTACACTAGCAAGCCCCAGAACTATCAAGTAATACTTCTACCAAGTATTACATCGGGGAAGTTATTCTTGCAATTTTCTGCCAGTACTGGTAGGCAGATGCTTTGCACTCTAGATTTGTCAGACAGAAGTCGTCTAGCACAGCCGTTGTAAAATATGTTTGTGTCCGATCAAATGTACTGGAGACCAGCTGCGAGCGGATAGTATTCTCCACCAAGACATCCATCCCAGAACACTCACATGAAATGACAGTGATGTAGTGTACTCCAGTTGTGTGAACAATCCATTGTATTGGATTCCCAAAGCAATCATATCTGTCTATATGGAACCCGTTCGTGGCTGGCCGATCTTCTGGAATATCTTCTATTGGCACATTATTCTCTGGGTCCTGTTGCTCTTTCTCTTCCATGATTTGATCAAGGCTGGCATCCTGAAGTCTGCTCAGGAAATCTGAAGTCATGGATAGATGCGCTGCTGGATGTCCTGGGTTGCTATCCGCTGATGGAAGTTCAACATCCAGTTGATATTCGAGTCATAGAAACTCTTGCTCCTGAATGTCCTTTTTCTGCTCATGGTCCTCAAGAGCCCTGACACTGACCTTCCCTTGATGACAGTTTGCATGCAATGAATTGTGTTGGATATAGAAATACCCTCCAGTATCTGACATATTCATTGGTTGGAAATACCTACTATTCCATACTTTAGGTCAGTGAAACGGGTTGGAGTCGTGCGTGCAGCGGAAACATCCACGACAGAATATTTTTGACCCAATGCAATCACAGCATCGCCATCGTGCAAGGTAATGGTCAGGACAAGCAAGGCAATCAGTAACGTCATCCATTGATTCACGACCAAGCAATCCATTGAGCAACTGTAGAACATGGTTGATGAAGTTGTTAAGATAATCTGCCTGTGTCTATGTATGAACTTGAATAATTCACTCTCAATAATAGCATACATTCAAATCACCTTTACATGCCTTATGGATACAGGCATTGTATCATCTACATCATCTACCGTTGGATTATTGTCCAAGTGTGCAAAGTTATCATTATCTGCAAATGCCGCAGATGGTGCACCAGTTACAATGGGAGCAGGACCCAGTGGTAGCCATTGTGTTATGAGGACTGGCAACCCTCATGTGTTCTGAGTGAGTTGTGTCCTTTCCTTAGCAAACAGGATGAGGTCCCTTTGTCTGATAACTGTTGTTTTTGGTTGCTTGCGTTTCTTTAGAGAGTTCAGGTTCATGATCAAAATATCTATGGCCAGGACCTAGCCATTGTACAGGATATCTAATGAGACTGCTCATTGATATCAGCAATATGCCCCAATTTGGATGGGCCAGATACCAGCGGACATAGTGAGACCGCTCATTGATATTGGCAATATGCCCCAATTTGGATGGGCTGGATAACAGCAGACAGCAGACCCTATCCGTTGAAGACAAATGGAATCCGTTTGTTATCAACAGACACTGAACGGAAAATCTATATTTTATCATGTAATCCTTCAGTTGAGAACTGTGTAGTTGCAGAAAATTATATTGTCTACAAACATGTTTGCCCTCCTGCAACCACCTGAACCAATATTTTCACCAAAGAAAAGATGAGTGGAACCGATATTTACAGCGGAAGAAAGATCTATCTTTGAACCATACAAGGAACTCTACTGCTCCTCAACTACTCCTCAAGCTTGGACTGCTATCTTGAAGGATAAAATTCTAGCGGATATCTTCAACTACTGGGCCACTAAGAGGACAAAGCCAAAGACAGGGGAAGAGTGGGCAGAGAGAATCAAAGTAGGTACAGCAACTCATTGCAAAGAACTAGACATCATTTGCTTGAATAAAAGGTTGTCCAGTATATCAAGAATTGCTGATGCCCTTATTACCAGCATAAAAATCCAAAGGTGCTCCTGAAAACTTCACTGCAAGATGTTGTCCAGCAGACAATGGCAAAGGAGATAAACAAGGAGATCCAGAACTTGTTGAGGGGTAAGGATCACAACGCCTTGGGATTGGATGCATTTGCACAATATAATGTGGCTGTCAAAAATGTTATGCATCAACTCACACCGCAGGAGGAAAGTCGTTTATGGAAGATGGCAGCAGAATGGAGCGAAAAAGGAAATCCACCCAAAATTCAGCACAAGTTGGTACTCCTTCCATCCCCCATCTGTCCTTTATTTGTTGTACATCCATCCGCTTGATTCCACTTTCTAATTGTTGTCTCTCCAGGAAGGCCCAAAAGCACGGTTTGAAGCATGTGGATGATGCAGATGTGCTTTGATTTAGAGAGATGGGCATGTTGAGTTGGACTGTTGTTGGTTGGTATGCAGATGAAGGCATGACTATTAGAATATATGTGGTGCCATCATTTTTTAAACAATTTTGACACCAATTATAGTCATGACAATATGTCATACTTGACCCATGCTAACCAACCTACCTTTCAAGACTCCTTTCCTGACCTTGTTAGTGACCTCAACAAGAAGATGATGGATTACATGTCTGCTCTTCTTGGTAGAGACATGCCATCCAACATGCAATCACTCTATGATTTGACTCCTCCTATCCTTACATGCCATGACCTCATTCTTGATCTGGATAGGGATGGATTCCCAATATTACCAGCAGATCCAGGACCAAATATATTTCAAACTCAGGCAGAATCGAAAATGCTTGTCCAGGACTATCTAAATACTCATTACAGTGAATCCTAGTTTTCTCCACCTTTGCTCATCATCTGATCACTCCATCAGAAATTGCGTCTGGTTACCGGTATGAATCTGCTCCTTACAAGGCAGTGAGGACCAATGATCAGCAATTCATACATTCAAGGTATCTTCCAGAGGGTCTGATATTCCAAGATCCCCATAATCTTGGTCGGCCTGAGCTATTGCGTCTGCTGAACTTCTGGAGAGACCGTCAAGGACAGTATGGATCCAGTAACACCTTCCGCTGGATAGTTTATCTCAACCGTCACAAGCAGCCAGTAGCTGCTGAGTATGGCACCCGAGCTGATCATGAAAAAAATGTGGCAGCAGCAGCAGCACGTAAAGCTACACGTAAAAATGGAGGAAAAAATCGGAAACAGAGGCCAACACCATCAGTGGTAGTTGATGGCAACAGTAGAACCATTGCTAATGATGGAGCTGCTGATGGCAGATCTGCAGTAGTTGATGGCAACAGTAGGACCATTGCTAATGATGGAGCCGCTGATGGTGGATCTGCTTTAGTCACCAGATCTGCAGCCAACTTGGAGTGGCAACTGGGGCCTATACTTTCCCTGTCACCTAGCATACCACATACACCACTGCCTGACTTACAGGAGGAACCTCCTGTCTTGCGCTCACCGCACACTCCCCAGCCTCAGCACCACAACAGATCCACAGTTCACAATGAATCCCAACCAAATGTATCAGCTTCCGCTCACGATGAGTCCGCTCTCGACAAATCCATTCAAGATGGATGTGGTGATAATACAGCAGTGGTAGATGCCACTACCATCCACCTCTTACGACAAAGAGGATGGAGCCATCCAGACCTTCCAATTAATGGCCCTAGTGATGGTTCCTCTAGATATAGAGTGTCAAGAAGGGTGCTCAACATTCTTCAAGATGAGGACAATGACCAATTTGAAAGTGAGGGAAGGTCGGCATTACAAAACCAAAAGAAGTGCAAGGCATTGCCTAACCAATTGTCAACAAATTCCAAGCGACCCTGCAAGTCTCAAGCACAAATGCTACAGGAAGATGCAGCTCGATACATTGATATGTCTACACCAGCAAAAAAGAGTAGCAGCTGCACTAAGGTCATTTGACCAGTCTGCTATCATTGATGTGGGGAAGGGGGAAATGTTAAATTACATTTTTGTAAACTATAGTGTTACAAAAATGTAGCAATGTCTATCATAATGAAAAAAAATATTGTACAATAACAAACCGTCCATCTTAAACCATTCATCTTCACTTGTCTTCTGTTGCCTTCCATCTCTCAGTAAGCTGACTGGATGATCAGGTCCGTTGCATTGGCAGCTGACTACTTTGGGAGTTGCTGCGAGCCTGTCCCCTTGGGCCAGAGAGAGAGTCCTCGGCAGAGACTAGTGGAGGGACAGAAGATGGTTGAGAGGGTGACAGAGATGTTCATGTGGAAGATGTCCCTGAAGATGTTTGTTGAAGCAGAGACAGAGCGACGGTGAGAGCAGATAAGTCAGCGGCATGATGGAATTGATCAGTGGCAAAGGCAGAGGTGTCACCAGTGGGAACGGATATGTCAGCAGTGGCAGGGGATTGGTCAGCAATGGGGTCAGGAGTGGTTTCTTCCTCTTCAACGATGGGTCCAAGTCCACTGTGCCCTGTTGGATGCACTGCCACATCATCCTGAGCTGACGGACTAGAGGGATGGGTGGAGATGTGAAGTCAACTCTGCAAAGTGTCAACTATATCCTGAATATGGCGGATCTGCTCCTCCATCTGACGGATTTGTCCCTCATGGGATGCAAGCATCTCACCCGCATGAGAAACATTGGTTTGCAGGGTTTCCATGCGGCCACCGAGCGTGTCGACCTGAGTCTGGTAGCAACAGAAGAAGTCCTCAATATGCGGTAACCAGCTCGCCTCAGCTGTGACAAACCTGTCTTGCACCTGCTCCCCAACATTCTGCAATGCTTCCTGGAACCCATTCTCTATCCTGTCCAAACGGCTCTCCACCCCTGCCATTACACTAGCCACAATGTCCTCACTGTGACTAGACTCCATTGCCCACTCCTTGCCCTTTCCCTTGACTGGAAGAGGATCTGCTGGGTGGTTGGAGGTCGACAGTTGAGATGGATGGACAGACGGTTTTGATGGTCCCACAATTGGACTGGCTAGTTCATCTGCTAACTATTGGTTAGCTATTTGAGCAGGAAAAGAGTTTCATACTGTCATCACTCTCAATAATCATCACTGACTTCTTTCTCAGTGGTTTTTTCTCCTTTCCCTTGTTGCTGGACTTGACAGTTTTCTTGACAATCATCAGGCTGCATGTTTGTTTGCGAATGAGCTGGCAGGGATTGCATGCGGTGCTGCCCTTTGTCCTGACACACTGTAGCCGCTTACTTGTACAATATTGGCAAGGGGGGTTGATGTGCTGACCCTCACGACAAGGTGCTATCCTCAGATACCTGCCCAACAGCATCTCTCCAGTAATTTCCCCCTTCGGTATTCTGCCCTCTTGTTCTTCCTCTTCCTCTTCCTCTTCATCCTCGTCCTCATCCTCATCCTCCTGCTCCTTCTGTTGATGATAGGTACCAGGAGGACGTTGACCAATATAGGTCACCTGTTTTGGCTTCTTGGGATTTGGCAATGGACCAGACAAATCTCCTGCTGCTGGAGGACTCGGTCGTTTTCTCTTCTTCAGAATTGGTGATGGACCAGACAAATCTCCTGCTGCCGGCCTATGACCTATCTGGTCTTCTCATGCCAGTGCCATCGACAGACTGGCCTTGGTCAACAGATCAGGTCGTTCTTCGCCCCCACTTGGTTCTTCCCCCCTTCTGCTCCTCTGGGTCCATTTCTTTGCAGCATCCTTCAACCGCCTAGTCATATCCTTGTCAGAAAGCTTGCTCTGGAGTAGCAGGATAACTTCGTTGATGAAACTTCTCCTAGCATCAAGGAGAAGTTTCTTGTCATCCTTGACGTCCCTAACCTTGAACCACATGTCAATCTACAGGACGACTATTAGTGCATGTCTATTAGGCAGGAGTGCTTGTATCTTACCAGGTCCTTCTGCTGTGCTTTGAGTTGTCGCAGGTCTCCTCTGAGAGCAAGGTATAATACTCAAACATCCATGTCAACGACCTGTTGGTGGAGTTCTTTGTTAGACATGGCAGATGGAGGATTAAAGAAATGGATGAGAACTTTACATGAAGCAAGTTCTGAAAATAGATATCATGTGACTCTGTTTAAATTACAAAAGAAGTTTGATTTATTACTTGACAAAACCTTACTTTGTTTATCTTACAATTTAGTAAATAACAATTAGCTAAGCAGGTCAAAAATTGCAAACGTCTTAATGTTTATTACACTAAGCAGGAGTCAAACCCACCTACTGCAACATACAATGAACACCAATGGATAATATTTCACTAGACCATCAATGCTTAATGTACACTGCTATAGTCTAAATAGATATCATGTCAGCCTGTTTAAATTAGGACCTTACTTTGTTTATTATACTGTGTAATAAATAACAATTAGCTAAGCAGGTCAAAAATTCTAAACAGTTTGACGTAAATGCACTAGTAGGAATCAAACCCGTCTACTGCAAGACATAATAAAGACCAATAGATAATATTCCACTAGACCACTGATGCTTACTGGACATTGCTATGATGTAAATAAACATCAGTCTATTATTCTGTGTGTGGTCAAAAATTGTTGAGTTCGATGTTAATGCATTAGGGGGAGTCAAACCCATCTATTGCAAGACACAAGGAATACCAATTGAAAATATTCCACTACACCACAGATACTTCATGTATAATGCTATGGTGTAAATCAATATTCCACTACAAACCATAGTTTTCCTCTTTTCTGTATATTTCTATGGTGTAAATAAATATCAGTCTAATATTGTCAATTCAATATAGATGCACCAGTTGCAGTAAAATCTCTATCCATTCAAATTCTGTATGGGTCTGTTTGTGCACTACATGAACACCATCCTGACTTTTAGTAAGCACCTGTGGTACAATGGAATATTCATAAATTGATATTTCATATTGTGCACAAGAGGTGGATTTGACTCCCGCTAGTTCACATTATATGACAGCAGCAGGCTGCTGACGTCTGCTAGCATCATGAATTTGATCCATTGAAAACTCCAGAGATTTCTGCAGTGGTATAAGATGGACAAGTTTGTGCATGTGTTCATTCCAAAGCTCATGACCAGTTGATAATACACTGTGGCTGGATACCTTTGTGCTGGTCTTTGTAAAAAAGGTAGTCAACCCTGGTGTATCGTCACTTGTCATGAGCTCTGGAATGATCTCATATGTCAACTCCTCCATCCTATCCTGCTTCAATAATTGCTAGAGTTTTGGTCAGATCAACTACCACAGGCACTTACTACAGGTCAGTACGATATACATGTAGAGCAAAAATGCACCCATATAAAAATACACCATTAGTCTCCGTTAAGGTGGAGTAGGGGGAGTAAAACCCACCGCTGTACACAATATTGAATATCAATAAACAAATATTCCACTGAACCACTGGGACTGGTTGTACCGCTGACATCAGCTGGCTCACATGCTGACATCAGCTACCATCTGCTACCATCCGCTGGCATGCCAGCAGACAGTGGACACTCATACACCCTCTTCCGCCCTTCCCCCTCTTTCTTCCCAGTGTCATCCTCTCCACTTCCCACACTACCTCACACGCCACCTCTGTCCACTACATGCACCCCGCTTCCCTCCTCCTCCCTGACCTGACGTCTGCTGGCGTACTAGCAGACACCCATGCTCCTCCCCTTCTCCCTTCCCCCTTTTTCTCCCCACCCCCATCCCTCTTCCACCACCCCCCACGCTCTTCAAGATGCCACCCCATGCAGTGGACACCCACACACCCTGTTTCCTTCTCTCCTGCCCTGATGCCAGACGATGCCAGGAATTGCTGACGGATTCCTGTGGATGCCAACGGATACTAGCGGATATCCAGTAAATGCCAACGGATGCACGATGGATGCCAATGGATGCCAGCAGGTCATGACGGCTGCCGACGAACTCCAATGGATGCCAGCTGATGGCTGCTGATGCCAACGCCCCTTTCAAGCCACAAAAACTTTTTTGGGAGGTATGCCACTCTCCTTCCACCTCAAAAAATCTATACAGGAATCTGCAAAAATGTAGGTGGGCATCCATTCATTGTGTTATCTGACCTTTGAATCTATCCGTTAGTAATGGACCTGTGATGCAACAGTTAAATGTGTGTTCCGTTGCTGGAGGCTTTCCCAAGGCCAGGGGTCGATTCCCCCCCACAGGCATATGGCAGGCAAGACAAAGTTACCTTTTTCCTTGGTCCAACCAGACTCCATGGACCTGCGTAGGCCTTTGTGAATGTCCGCTGGTGCCCTGCGCAGGCCTGGGAGGGCCTGCATAGGTTTGAGTGGATCAATGTACATCTGCGTGGATGTCCGCTGGTGGCTTGCGTAGGCCTGTGTAGGTCTGCGGGGCCCTTTTGTGGACATATACTGGCATTGGGGGTGGGAAAAAGAGGGAAGGGGAGGCACGCAGCCTTGAATAATTGTGGGGAGGAATAGAGAGGAAAGAGAAGTGGGGAACCTTGAGGAGGGTTTATTCATGCCATGATGTCCGCCAATGAAGGAGGTTTTCACTCATGGGCTGATGCTCGCTGGCAGCCACTGACGCACATTGATGTCCACTAGTGTCCGCTGGCATCTGCCGGGCCTGCATGCGCATGTGTGTGCCCACCTTTTATCGATCCACTGGACTGTGTCATACAGCACATTGTGACACGTCCACAGCTCTGTATTCTACAGCACTGTGGGGACTGCTCCACTCCAGTGTAGCGGACTCTGCTGGACATGTATGGTACAGCACAAAGTGAGCTCCCGTACAATGTTTGACACGTACTATTGTGATGCCCTACTCTGGTAGAGAGATCCTATAGTGGACCAGGTGTTTCCTCAAATCAACAAACCTATGATTGAGGAACGTAATTCAACTTACTGGAAAGCTGTTGTTACAGCAAAGCGAGATGAGGTGCTGAAGAGCCAAAATTCCAGCATACCTGCATGCAGTGGTAAGTTGCCAGACAGCATACCAGAACTACTGGGACATGTCAACATAGTAGATCAGAAGTATCTTCAGAAAATATATGTGAATGATAAATGGGAACCTACTATCGCTATTATATCCTCAGACTACAAGCTGAACAAAGAACAGCTAAGAGTGTTCCGCATTGTGGCTAATCACACAACATCATATATGCCTGAGCAACTTAAATTGTATATAGGAGGAATGGGGGGCACCAGAAAAACCCAGGTGCTCTGAGCCCTCATCAAGTATTTTGAAGCTAGAGAAGAGGCATATTGTCTGGCTGTGGTTGCACCTATAGGCACTGCTGCATTGCTTATAGGTGATTCAACATATCATTCAATGTTCAGCATTAACGACATGGTTGGTGTGTCAAAGAAACAACTTGCTCAAATTCAAACTCATCTACTAGGTGTTGATTATGTGTTTTTTGATGAAGTATCTATGTTATTGTGTTGAGACTTATATAAGATATCCACAAGACTGGCTCAGCTGTCTGGTAGACTAGATATCACTTTTGGTGGTATGAACATGGTATTTGCAGGTGACTTTGCTCAGTTGCCCTGTTGCTGGGCACAAAGGATCAGCGTTATATAGTAGAACTGTAGTTTTAAATACCAAAACATTGAAGGATTAGGAGTCTGCCATAGGCAAGGCTGTATGGCATCAGGTAATTACCATTGTCATATTGCGTAAAGTCATCAGGCAGAAAACTTGGTCTATAGAGGACGTGGCTTTGCACACTGTGCTCAAAAACATGAGGTATAGAGCATGCACCAAAGAAGATGTTAAGTTTCTTAGGAGCAGGTTATTGGCCATCTCTAATAGTTGCCCATCTATATCCAACAAACAGTTCAGAAATGTTTCTATAATTACTGCACAAAACATGGACAAAGATGCTATTAACATTATGGGAAGTACTTGATTCGCAAGCAAGACCTGTCAGGAACTAGTGCATTTCTACAGCAAAGATAGTCCATCTTCCAGAGATGGCGATGAAACAAAAACCCATTCATCCAGTTACACACGCTCTAAAAAAACCATGAGATTTCCTCCAACTATACAGTGTGCGTTGTGGGACCAACCACCATCATCTTGCAGTGTTCAAGTCATGGAAAAGCTGTTGTTATGTGTAGGCTTGCCTGTTATAATCAAGAATAATGCAGCTACAGAATTATGCATCACCAACGGACAGGAAGGTTTTGTATATAGTTGGAAAAGTTGCATTGGATTGGCTGGACAGATTATGCTGGATATGCTATTTGTACTACTCAACAATCCTCTGCAAAGAGTAAAAATTGATGGACTTCCTGATAATGTGGTTCCAATTGTATGTACAAGCATGCATCTTAAATGTAGACTCCCTAGCAATGACAGTGTGTCTTTGTCTCGATCACAGGTAGAGATATTGGTAAACTACACCATGACAGATTATGCAAGTCAAGGAAAAACTAGACCTTACAATCTAGTAGACTTAACCAAGTGTCAATCACACCAAGCCTACTACACTGCACTATCCTGCAGTGCTACAGCTGCAAGAACACTCATCATCTGAGGGTTTGATGCTAATAAAATACAAGGCAAAGCAAGTGGCATATTGTAACGAAGTTACAAATTTGAGAGAGCTTAGTGTGCACACAACACTGAATCAGACCAGACCGGTCTATTGACAATGTAGTTTACAACAAAATAAGCTGCTTATTAAGCAGCAGGTTGTAGGTATTTATATGTATGTAAATAATATTATAATAAATATAATATTGTATGCTAAGTACCTAGTAAGTAAGTAAATGCTATGTGGCGGTGGCCACATAGTGGACTACGCTACACACTCCCAAATTAGACCAAAGTACGGTCTCAAAACACTCCAATGGTCAGGCCATTGGTAAGTCAGGAATGGGGGCAATCAGAGAGTCCCTGGGCTCTCGGAAAGGATCAGCAGTAGCGTTGTCCATATCATAATCGAGGAGTTCATCCTTGAGTGCAGGCTCGTGAGTGGTGCCCGATGGCCCTGCAAGAGGCAAGAAGTCGTCAAAGTCCTGTAGAGGGGACAGTGTAATCATGGGGTCAAAGGTCAGCCCCAGAGTAGGAGTGTGGGGATCAGGAATATCCCCAATGTCAGATAGGTACTGGTGTGTCCAGATCTCATGGGCATGTATGTCTTGCCCGATGGGGAGATACATCTCCTTGGTAAACATGTCGTTGAATGCGTGACAACTCTCCTGCTGCTGGAGCATCAGTTGTTGGCAGTCACCAATGGTGGCCTCATGCTACCCATCCTACTGAGCACGGGACTGAGGGGTCCCATAGTGATCAAGGCATTGCAGCCTTTTGTCATCGATGGCAGCCGCCTCATTATATAGCCGGCTGTCATTGAAGAAGATGTGGGCCAAGTAGGTGACCCCATAGGTATATGCATGGTCAGCCCAGCTGACCAGAATTTGATTGTGTAGAAGAACGCGTAGCGCATCTGAAGTGGTGAACATGGAAGTGGATGTTTCTGGGATGTCCACAGCCTGAGCCTTGAAAGTAGGGTCATCGGCATGAAGGGGCACAAAGGCTTGCCCTGTAGCTGCCTCATATTCAGCCACGGCCTCTTTGTAGAGGCCTGGCCTTGCGAAGACATAGGCCAGGTACTTCTGTACCATGGTCTTGGAGGGGTGGCTAGCACTGAGTGCACGCACAAGCACAAACCCAAAGAGGCTGTGCCAATGAATGCGCATAGCACGGTCCATGGCCAGACCAGTCCATACATTGGGCATCCCAGAATGCCCATAGAGGAGGGCATAGGAGCCCAGGTAGTCCAAAGCAAAAGGCTGCTTTGGGTCAGGGGGAGTCAGGCCGACAAAGGCCAGTCTCCCACTTTTCTTGCAGTGGTAGAGCCGCGATGGGACAATCATTTGTGGGACTTTCTCCCACTCCTCCAAACTCATAAAGGGTACTGCAATTGTCTTGTACAGGATCTCATCAAATATTGAGACATTATTTTGTCTTGGGCAGTAGGGTGGCAGTTCAGCGCTGATACGATGCTGTACCAGCAGTCAGAGACACAACCTGCACCAGAAGTCAAAATAAACATTTAATTATAAGGCTGAAAACTGTAAGCCTCCTGGTAGCAGTCTCAACAAATTATATCTCCAAAAACACCCCAATAAATACACAGACAGTACAGAACAAAGGGCAGGGACCAGCTCAAGCTATCCACTCAACAATAGTCCAACCACTGTAATGGGGAGGGGAAGCATGGGAGCTGGCAGAAGTGACGAAATGGGATCAATTTGTGATGATCTAGATCAAGATCAGATCTGACAATGCCCAATTTGACATGACTGAAAGGGGAAAGGAAAAGAAGCATGGAGGGATGTCAAAAGAAGCATGGAATGCAGGGAAGTGCTAAAAGGGGAAAGAAGGATCTATGAATGGGATCGTGCTAAATGGAGCTGAAGCAAATGGGGAAGTGGCAATCAGAGACATCTGGAGGAATGGTGGAACTGGTGGCACCAAAACATGCCTCCCAAAAGGGAAATTGGACTAGCAAATATGTTCTGGAGGCTGGGGAGTTGACAACAAAAGAGTCATGTGTAGATAGTGGTCTGTGCACCAGAAAAACAGTATAACTAGCCCAAGTTTAGTAGAGAATAGACAGGCATTTGATAGGCAAAGGCTCAGTGGTTCCCAGGGAGTGAATCACCTAGGCTAGAGTTTATTGAACCTCTTCTTGGAAGTCTATTGGAAAACAAAGGCTCAGTAGTTCCCAGGGAGTGAACTGCTTAGGCTGGAGTTGACTGAGAACCTTCTACTGCCCACCAGAGTATTTGATATTCTGAGAAGCACCCAATACACCAAGTTTATCATCAAGCAACAGTGTGGATTAGAGGGAACTTTCTGAGTTACCAATAAGCCCCAGAACTACAGTAATACTTGCTACCAAGTACTACAGCACCACCCATTTGAATTTGTTGAGCAGTAGATAGCCCAACTGATGCTGACGAATTGGCATAAACTGGTTGTTCACCAGTGCATGGAGCTGGCAGAGCTCTCAAGGACTGCAGAAAAACCCGTGAGGTGCCACTTGGTACACCTTGCTGTTGTAGGGCGTCTGCATGGCATTGCCCTCGTTATCAGCCTCGAAGGCCCTGGCTGCATGGGCTTCTTGCCCAACAAAGATAGTATTGGTCACTGGCAACCAATAGAACTGGGGGGATAACCCCACGCCAAAGAATGAGTTCTGGTGCTCAATAGTGTGATCACGGTAGATCACAACACTGAGTGCATCAGAGATGCGCCTAGTTTCGTCCTCGAGGAGGGCAGCTCCTCATTTGGCGCTATCCTGCATCTGACAGTCCATCTTGGCCCATCAATTGCTGTTGTGCTATTTGTGTGCCATACGTTGGGCTGCCGTCTTGTGCAGCACAGGGGATTCCATGCAAGCCTCTTCAGGCTCCTCATACCATTCGTCATCGGAGGGCAGGGATGGCAGCCTCTCCAGCACAGACGTGTTGTAGTACTTGGTTGCAAGTAGTACTGATAGTTCTGGGGCTTGATGGTGTAGAAGGTTACTTGCAGTGCACACTGACTTGATGATGAAATTGATATATTTGAAGGCTTTCAATAATCTTCCTGAAAGCAGAGGGTTCTCAACAAACTCCAGCCTAAGTGATTCACTCCCTGGGAACCACCGAGCCTTTGCCTATCAATTGCCTGTCTATTCTCTACTAAACTTGGGCTATTTATACTGTTTTTCTGGTGCACAGACCACTATCTACACATGACTCTTTTGTTGTCAACTCCCCAGCCTCCAAAACATATTTGATAGTCCAATTTCCCTTTTGGGAGGCATGTTTCGGTGCCACCAGTTCCACCATTCAACTTCTTGTTCCACCATTCCTCCGGATATCTCTGATTGCCACTTCCCCATTTGCTTCAGCTCCATTTAGCATGATCCCATTCATAGATCCTTCTTTCCCCTTTTAGCGCTTCCCTGCATTCCATGCTTCTTTTGACATCCCTCCATGCTTCTTTTCCTTTCCCCTTTCAGTCATGTCAAATTGGGCATTGTCAGATCTGATCTTGATCTAGATCATCACAAATTGATCCCATTTCGTCACTTCTGCCAGCTCCCATGCTTCCCCTCCCCATTACAGTGGTTGGACTATTGTTGAGTGGATAGCTTGAGCTGGTCCCTGCCCTTTGTTCTGTACTGTCTGTGTATTTATTGGGGTGTTTTTGGAGATATAATTTGTTGAGACTGCTACCAGGAGGCTTACAGTTTTCAGCCTTATGATTAAATGTTTATTTTGACTTCTGGTGCATGTTGTGTCCCTGACTGCTGGTACAGCGTTGTATCAGTGTCAAAACGTGGGTCCATTGCCCACACACACCGCAGAAGTCAGGCTGGCGGGCCCTCTACCAGTATTGCGGGTAAGAAGGGGATGTTAGCCCCTGGGGCCCCTTTCGGGGCATCCTCAGAGAAGTACACATTGATGTATGCGTGCCCTTCTGGTTGCTTACCCCAACGATCCTTTTGGGGTTGCGAGGCCCTAGCCTCAGTGGGGTGTGTGCTGCCACCCTGGGAACTCTGCTTTCCAGAGTGCATGGTGGATACCACGGATAATGGTTGCAAAGATGCAACCTCAGATGCACCACTAGTGAGGCGTTGAATGAGCTGAGGGGTGGCTGGAGCAGGGGCATCTTCATAGGGAAGGATGTCCCGCCCTAGACTGGCCTTCCAGCCAGAGATGACAATGCTGATGATGCCAAAATTGAGCTGGATGCTGCGTGGACTATCACTAGTACAGCTACTTCGCTGATATAGCTTTGGGCATGCTAAATGTGTGTGAGAGTCCTGGACAGGTCCCAGAGAACACACGATAGGCAAGAGGTTGGTGGCAAGGAAAGTGGGTGATTGGAGGCATTTGCATAAGGCTCCAAAATGTGGCTACAGGGTGCTAAAAGTTGCTAAGGAGAAGCACTAAAAGCATGGGAAAGTCGCTAAGGAAGGCGCTAAGAGGTGCAGGAAAGGGTCGCTAAGAGGCGCTAAGTGTTAGCACCTAGAATGTGATAATAAAAGGATGAGATTGCTTAGCGGATCTAAGCACAAAAGCCAAGCCGTAGTTGCAAGGCACTAGAGAGAGAGAGATAGAAAACTAGAGCAGAGTCCTCTTGCTTGACATGGTCAACAAGAGGTAGTCTGTTGCATATAGAGACCAAAATGTTGGGATATGATCTTTACTGCCAAATTGATTCCCCGTACTACTAACAAAAAATAGGTATTTATAGTAAAGAAAGTTAGCCGACGCTAAGAGGTTAAGTGCTACTAGAGGGTGGTGAACTGATAAAAATGTAAGTAAATGCGGCGAATTGAATTGTATAGTAAAAAGGTCCATAATAATGCTGTTATGGAAATACTTCATCCTTTCTCCTTGTAAGTGCTGTCACTGGCTAAGAGCATTATGCCGGATTGATTGATGCCAAGTGTCTGTGTAAATGTATAGCCTTGGAGTGCAAGTGGCAAGGTGTGGCAAGGTGTCAATAGTGGTGCAAAGAATAAGTGGTGCCATAAAAAGTGGTCTGAGAGTAATTGGAGTCTGTAGCTGTGAGTTATTAGTGTAAAAATATGAGAAAAATAGCGCTGGAAGCGCTAGAGCATGGCACTTCTGGTGGTACTAGTGGGCTTATATGAGGTGCAGGTATTGGTGCTATCGGTAGCCAGCCACAATGCAGGCTCATTAATGCTCGACTGAGTCGAGTGGGAGGGCGTGTTCTCCACTCCTTGCCGATGTGCCCTTTTGCTGGAGTTGGTGTCCCGACTCAGGGGTGTAGTCTGCTGCTTACGAGCAGCCAATAGGGCAAGGAGATCAGTTTTGCACTGAGCATGCATGATCCATGTTGTCTATCATCCAGCTGATGAGGATGACTGCCTCCACATTGTGGAGGAATGACAATTCTGTGGGTACATCGTACCCATTGTCCCCCAAGCATTGGAGGAGGGTAGCCAGGACTAAGTCCTGGTTGGAACTGGGCTCAACAGCCCGTGCTTTTCCTTTGTCATGTCGGGAATGCAACTCTTCTTCCAAGCAGGGCTTGGGTTGGTGCAGCATCTCCAGCTGCTGTAAAAGGGAGAGCCTGGCCAGGCTCTCCATCAGCGCATCAGCCGATGAACTGATGCTTAGTTCTGTATTGAGAGTTTTTGTGCTCTCAATGGCCATGGGGGCCTGTGCGAGGGATGCTTGGTGTCCCTCTAGATTGTCGACTAGTACTGTGGTTGACAGGGAAGTCGACTTGCCTCTCTTAGCTAGTGCCTCATATGAGGCATCGTACTGGGGCATTGCGCCCCAAGCCCCCATCCAAGCCAGGGGGTACAGCATCATTACAGGTGCGCCACCCATGCCTGGGTAGTGCGCCGAGGCAGTAAACTGGGGAAAAGGATGTGTCCCCAGTGGCCCCGTTGCCAGTACAGGGGCAAGCTGCCTCCATCCTGACGTTGCTTGGGGGCTGACAAGCCCCCTGTACTAGTGTTGCTAGAAATGGCCCTCAGAGTGATGTGGCGCATAAGTGCCCGCTACTGGTTGTTGGGGCTGATAGCCGCCCACAGGTGCGTTTTGGGGCATAATGTTGCCCTGCATGAGTTGGTGTGGTGGATAGCCACTGATCACTGGCTGCTGTGGCAGGTAGCCTGCTGCTGTAGGAAGCCCACAGCCTGTTGCGGGTGTCCCCACTGGGGTGCATTTTGAGTCAGTAGGGGAGCCATCTGCCCCCCCCTCTAGCCAATGGTAAGACCAACAGCACAATCTCAAACTGTTGCTGCTGCTGCTGCTGCTCACTCTGGTCCATGGGCATGTTGTCCATGGTTGAGGGAAGAAAGGGAAAATAGAAATTTTGAATTTCTAGACGTGTCTCAGCCACAGTTGCTGACCAACTCAGCCAAGCTGCAATTGGCACTGCCGCTAACTTGGAGCAATGGGAGTATGGCTCCCATGTTGTGTCTCCAAGGGACCACCGTACCTCAAACTCGAGCGTATTCTGCTCAGTCCATCGGTGCCCTATGATGCACTCAACGAACCACTCATCATCATCTTGTGCTCCAAAGTCATAGGGGCCTGGGGTTGCCCTGTTAGGGAATAGTGCATCGTCGGACATGCTATATGGTCGCAACAGCAACATGTGAAACTTTGGAATGATGTGTCGTTCATGTAATGCCTGAGGCAGCTCCAACACATAGTTGGAGGTACTTGACTTCGTGTCTAGCACACAGTATGGGCCTATCCATTTTGGGCAGAGTTTGCTAGCCCATCCCTTTGGCAGTTTCAAGTTATGCATTGACAGGTAGACCAACGCTTCTACTGATATTGGCAGGTCCGTTCATCTACTGTGATTGGTATTTTTTGCCTGAAAGACTCATGTCTCTATGATGGCATCATGCACCACCGCAATATTCTCCAGGGCCTGCCTGGTGAACTCGACAACTCCTTGGTGGGCCATCACATCAGCACGAATTTTGTGCAGCATAGAGGGCAGGTACCCTCCATTGAGCTCAAAGGGCGCATACCCTGTCATCTCTGAGATACTCGCGTTAATCGCAAACTCAGTGAGTAGACACCAGTCCACCCAGTCCTGTTGGTCAGGATAAACAACTGCCCTTAAAATCTGGCCTATACTGCGGTTGGCCCACTCAGTTTGCCCATCTTTCTGAGGATAGAATGACATCGACATGAGGAGTCAAGCTCCTAGCAGTTTGTGGAGTTCCCTCCACCATTGAGACGTGAACTTTGAGTCACGGTTGCTCACGATAGTACTAGGCAGCCCATGCAGCCTAACAATCTCCCTGAGGTAGATCCACAACAGCTTCTTAGCCATCAGTGTAGTTCGCACTGGTATCAGGTGCACCATGCTCGTCATGTGGCAGATTACCACCCAGAGGTAATTGAACTCTCTAGACTCAGGAAAGGGACCTACAAAGTCCATTCCAATGGAGTCCCAAGGTTTTACTGGCACAGGTAGCTGGTGTAGCTTCCCAGCAGGAGATCCAGGGGGCAACTTTGCCCTCTGACACGCTGCACATGAGACGCAGAACTTAGTCACTTCTTGGGCTATACGTGGCCACCAATACCATCTACAGATGTATCCCAATGTTTGTGCGGCACCAAAGTCCCCTGCCAGTGCATGGACCTGGTCCAGTACTCGTGTAACAATGGTTTGTGTATGGGGAAGGCAGACCACTGCCACCCCTTGATGATTTTCCATCGTGATCAGTCCACCAGGCTCCTGCCTGAACTGAGGATGGTCATTGGGATTGGCAATTATCTCAGCAAAGAGAGAGTCATCACCATATTCCCGCACCACTTCTATTTGGAAGTTGTTGCTGCCCATGCTAGGGGGCTGGGATGAAGGCAATTCACCTTCAAGCATCTCAGCCAGAGTAACGGGTCTGTCAGGGCACTTGCATTCCTCAGGTGATGCCAGATCCATGACTTCATGCTCCTTGAGCAGCTGAGCAGCTACGTCCTGCTTTTCATGCTGCTCCTGAGGCGAGTACTTTGCCTCCGCTCATCGTCATGCATTGTGCATACATCCAGGACATGCTCTCTGAGTTCCTGGTATTGGTGGAGAAGTAAATCCTCTCTGTCTGGGTCTATGCAGCAGTCTGCCTGTACTCATGAGGCTCGTGAGCCTCCTCAACTACATTGCTCTCAAAGTAGCAAGACAAGCAGTCTGCCACTTTGTTGAGTTCATCTTTAACATAGGTGATGTTGAACTGGTATCTCGACATGTAGTCAATCCAACGTCGCTGCCGCAGCAACAAGTTCACTTGAGTTTTGAAGAACTCAAGTGCCTTGTGATCCGTTATAATGTGGATGGGGTACCCCATCAGCTTGTCCTCCCACTTGAGGAGGGCTTTGAGTATAGCTAGAGTTTCCAGCTCATGCACAGCATAGTTTTGCTGGGCAGTCGTGAACTTCTTCGACATGAACCCTGCTGGGTGGAAAGTCTGCCAGCTACTCCCCTGACCATACATGGCTCCGACGCCTGTCTTAGATGCGTCACAAATGAGCCATATTGGCTCATCCTGTCACTGCTGGTGCAGTGGCCTCCAATTGAACAGTGACCTATTCTGTGTCATGGCCATGAGTGGCCCAGTATAGGCAGTGACATCGGGCAAGAAGCTCGATATGTAGTTGACAAGACCAACGAATTGTTGGATGTCATTGTAGTTTTGTGGCATGCGCCACTCTCAAATACGATCGAGCTTGTCCTGATTGGGGTGTATACCCCGCTCATCAATGACATGCCCTAGGCAGTCTATACTTTGAGCATAAAACTCACACTTCTTCCACTTCAAGTACAGCTTGTACTTGCGCAGTCATTCAAACATGACTCTGAGGTGCTGCTCATGCTCCTCCATGGAATCCGAATAGATGAATATATCATCTAAGTAAATGTGCATAAAACGTCCTATCACATCTCAGAAAATAGAGGTCATGAGCCTCTGAAAGGTTGCAGGGGCATTACAGTCCCCAATCTGCATTATGTTGCTTGTGAACGTGCCCATGATCAATGCAAATACGGTCTTGGGTATGTCTTCAGTGCAAATGCACACCTGCTCATAGGTGTCAGTAAGATCAATCTTTGAGAAATACTTCGCCTGAGCCATGTCTTCCCAAATCACCTTCTGATCTGGTAAAGGAGTTACATCCTTTATGGTATTGTCATTGTACTGATGTGCATCAAGAGCTGTTCAAAGGGTTTTGTCCTTCTTCGGGATGCACAGTAATGGTGCAGCCTGAGCAGTGGTGCATGGTGACCACCACTGAGCATTCAAATAGTGATTAATTTTATCGCATAATTGCTCCTGGAGTGCATGTGGGCAGCATGGCAAGTGATACTTGTATTGCTTGCTCTCATCTATGAGATTAATCTCATGGTTTACTTCCTGCCAAGGCGGGAGCTCCTCTTTGATCCCATTGACCATATCTGCAAATTCCTCTTGCTATTGCTGATGCAACCGAGGTATCACTTTCTCATGAAGGCTTGTCACCTTCTGTTTCCCCTTCTGTTTCCCCTTTGGACGCACCAGGGAAAGTAACTCCACCGTTTCTGATGGTGGCCATGGCTGCAGTGCATATTGCTTGCAAATTGCAAGCACCCGATTAACACTGTCATTGGGTATATGCAGTCTCAGCAGTGAATCCACTACCGCTGCCTTACAAGCCACAAGGCTTGTCCCTTCACATACGAGTGAGTACACTACGGACACTTCGTCCAAAGCTGGCTAGCAATACGCTAGTGTGATGGTCGTCTGTCGCTGGTGCACGTTTTGTGCACATGTGGCTGCCACCAGTTTGTTCCATTCCTGTGGCATGTGAGGATTGTATGCCCAGTCATACTCAGAAAGGGGAGCTGGTTGCTCCTATAAGGACCGTGTGTCCTTACAGTATGAGGCTTTTGCCTCTCAATTGCTGTCTCTCAAGTTATCTAACTTGACTCAGAAGGATGTAGGCAGACATACATCTACTAAGTCCTCAGGCTCCTTTGCCTTTTGCTGCCGTCTATCTAGAGGCTTCGCACTTCGGCCATCATGAGCAAATATTTGCTTGTCTCTTGTCTTGGAGGCTTGATATTCCTCCTCGCTCATCATCACCACATTGTGGTCTGAGCTCAGCCCAGGCATAGCCTGTACTTCCTCATCCACCTCCTCTACTGTTGGCACTTTGCACTGACTGAGTCAAGGAGAGTCCTTGCGCTTTTTCATAGTGCAGTGACGTTGCAGGCGATTATCAGTGTTGTCTGTGGTAGCCCATTTGGCTGGGATTACTTTCCCATTTACTAGCACCTGACAGTGCTCAAAGTCTAGCATAACTTTGTTATGCTACATGAATGGCATTCCCAGTATTATTATATCATAGTGATCAAAGTTCGCTACATCCATGTACTCCTGGCTATGTGAGCCCGATGTCTGGACAGTTACATTCATCCCATACTGCACCATAGAATGGCTTCCTACAGTGCCCAGCTGCAACGCCAATGGTGTATCCAACTCCTGCATGGATATACCATACATGTGGGCAAACTAGGGCGTTATACCTGACGTAGTACTCTTGGAGTCTCATAAGGTCCATGCCTTGTGGCCATTTACATCCACATACGAGACCAGGCACTCCTTGTCTGCCTGTTTCAGTGTAGGGCGCTGCAAAGTGCCTTCTGCTTGACGAAGGGTCACCTTCTTCATCCGAACCACATTATTGTTTTTGGAATTGTTTGAGGACAGCCAATCTGTCATCGCTGCTAGGCACTCAGAGTCGCTGTCATGACTGTAGTACTTGTTGTCATAGACATCATCATATATGTTGACTGTGATGTACTCCTCCCCTCCATGACTACACTCTTGGGCTCAGTGCTCAATGCCTCATCTGGAGGCTCTTGGTCATTTGTGGGGTGCTCTGCCTCAGATTCGGTGGACACGTCTCTATCAATCCCACTCGCAGCTGCGGTATGTGCAGCTCATAGGTGGGCCCGGGGTGTATACCCCTTCCTTGGGGCTCCCAGCTTTGCGGAGCAATTGGTAGCGTAGTGGCCTGACTGGCTGCACATAAAGCAAGTCCCCATCTGACCTGGTGGGTTGGCTAGCTTGAACTCCGGCCTTGGTTTAGGATGTTCTCCATCTGGCACCCACTCTGGGCATGGGCGGCTTCACTCTCAGTTTGCAGCAGGGGTTCTGCATACCACAAACCACTTGTTGTGGTCACGATCCAAATCGGCCTTCTTGGCCAAGAAGGTCTCCACATGCTGACCCTGTGAGGATGCCCCAGCAGGCGGTAGTCACCTGCTTCCCCCTTTGTGGCCACTCCGATGCTTGTAGTGGTTAGCAGTCTTAAGGGACTGCTCATATCTGATGGTGTACACCACAAACTCCTCCACATTGTTGACCTCTGGGGACAGTCCATCCTCACATATCAGATAGCAGCGCATATCTGCTGAAATGCCATCTAAGAATGTTTTGAGCATTGTATACCCGTCCGGATATACTGCTATATTCTGGGCATAGTCATTAAGGGTATTGTAGAACCCTTGTACTCCCAACTTCTCAGTGTACTTGGCGGACTGGAAGTCCTGCCTTGCTTCCTGTAGCATGGAAGGGTGCATGAATCAATCATACAGTCCTGTCAGGACTCCTTTGAACGTCCACTCATACTGGACCCAGTTGACATGCAATACTGCTCATCAAAACCACCCCATGGCCTCTCCAGCCAAGAACTTGGGCAGAACAAAGATTCATTCTCGTTCCATACGGTCGCCTCTGTACAAGCACATAGCGAGGTGGGTGCATACATCCATTGCCCAATCCTCCAAATTGCTGAACTTGGACGTGCCTGTGTAGGTGTGAATATGCCTACTATCTGCTTTACACAGCTTTACCCCATCGGGTAACCGTAAGGTTACCTCCAGGGCATCATCGACTACTCGATGCAGATGATTGTGCATGGCTTCACGATGCATTCGAATGGCCTCCTGCTGGCCTGGAGATCTAGTTGCTAAGTCAGCGGCTTGGGAAAGTGACTTCCCTCATCCACCCTGCAGTGGACGTCCCAAGCCTCCTCGACTGTGGGCATAATTGCCCTCATCTCAAGGAGTCAACCTAGGACCATCATCCCAACCATTTCCAGGCACATCATGTCTCATGGCACCATCTCAATCAAGGAAGTCTCCTTGATCATGATCGTTGTGCCGTCCTGAGTCTGGGAAAGCTTGATTCTTGTGGCCCTGCATCATGAATTGACAACGCATCTTGTCAATGGGCTTAGTGCCCTCAAATACAATGCTCTGATTGTCAATAAGGGACTGTCCCTTAGTCCTGAGGTCGCCATTGCGCATACACTGATATGCAACTTTGTCGCTCAATGTTTCTGCCATTGGCACGTGTGGCATCACAGATGCCTTGCTTTCTACTTTGAGCACGGTACTATTGTGTCTATCCAGGCCTGACATATCTGTCCTAAGGGCTCGGTTATGCATGTGTGGGGGCTCCTCATGCCACCCTTGTCCTGCTGGAGTATAAAAGGTACTCATCGGCTTTACCTTGGGCACTTCCTGCACCCATGCTAGTGCTTCTACTAGCTCGACTCCAACGTCTTGATTACAATGTGCCAAGCATTCCTCAGACGTGTGGCTCCAGGAGGTTGACACCCCAGATTGCCTTGCGGCCTTCCGCTGCAAATACATTTGCAGTTCCATAGTGAGCACTCTCATCATCAAATCAGTGTATTTTGTACTGAATATATTGGGCACTTCATGCTCTTGTCACCTAAGTGCTACTATATGCGCTGAAGCATAGCGCTTGAGTCACGCTTGGGTGGTGTATTTCATCACCTCTGGATGCAAATCCCAGAACATCTACAAACACACAGTGTACACAGTTTTCAACCGCTGCTCCTCTGCTCTGGCGTTGTCGTCACTTGACGACTCAATCACCTCCTCTGGATGCTCTGCAACCTCCAGGACTTCTTGCACTGCTGGGGTGCACGGAAATTGGTTTTCTACACAGGCTACTTCAGGACTTGCAGCCTCCTCCAGTACCTCTTCTATGCGGGCTTCCGCTATCCTGAAGGGCATTGAGCCTGCTGTGGCCTACCTGGCCCCACTACTCCAGCTCAGAGGGATAGCTCCCCCAGTCTGTACCGACGACTCGGTGTCTCCTGAGATGCCATAGGCACCTGTTGACTGTCAGCCTTCCTCAGGGGGCCCTTTTGAGGCTAGTCGGCTAGACCATTGCAGTTCTCCTGACAGCTGCGTAACTGGGGGAGTTAATTCTCCTGGCATCTTGTCCTGGAGCCGTTGCTGACCGTCCTGGTGTGAGCTCTCAGCTCTCTGGGCCTCACTTTCATTCCTGGACAGGTCAGTGCTCCGACCCCAGTCTCAAGCCTTGGGTCTTGACTGACCCGCATTGGATGCTGACACGTCCTGGATGTCTGCTGGGTCTCTCCATAGGTTGTGGGCATTCCACCTGCCGTCAGTGGCAACTGCAGGTATGGGATTACTCATCGATTTCCTGTTTGAAATTTGCATGGTGTGGCTGTGCAGAAAGCTCGAGAAGCTAATAGATTTCTGTCAACAAACTCAGCGACTGCCATCAGATGCTAGGCAATAGATCCTAGCTGGCAGATTCAAAAAAATATAACAAAGTTACGAATTTGAGAGAGCTTAGTGTGCACACAACACTGAATCAGACCAGACTGGTCTATTGACAATGTAGTTTACAACAAAATAAGCTGCTTATTAAGCAGCAGGTTGTAGATATTTATATGTATGTAAATAATATTATAATAAATATAATATTATATGCTAAATACCTAATAAGTAAGTAAACACTATGTGGCGGTGGCCACATAGCGGACTACACTACACACATTGCACAGGGAATTTCATGACTTGGAACTGCTCGATGAAATAACCAAACTCAGATATATGAACTAGCTCCCTAAAGGTTTTGTCAATTCACCTAGATGATCTGATCTGATTTATTCATTTAGACAATGCAAATAAAAAAATTACATGCCCCCTAACCTTCATATAGCCTTACGTTGAAGTGACAAGGACCCTTATGATGATGCATCATTTCCTGATATCAAATGGCAAGTTGCTAATGAAAATAGACCTATTAAGCTACTGCAGTCTCCTAAAAGCAGATTTATTTCAGCTAAAGGAACTCAGCCCATAGTACATACTCAACCAATATCCAGCAAAACAAACCAAAACCACGACAATGGTTCGTCCAATTTGAAAAATTTGAAACATATTATAAGTGGTGAACAGGAATTAAATGTGAACAGATGTGGAGGACTGGTTGGAACTAAATGGAATGCCAACAGTTGTGCATATGATGTGGTGATAACTATATTGTACAATATGTGGCAAGATGACATTGATGACGCCCAAAGTTTGGTCAGCAACAAATGTACCAATTGTGTTACCGGACCAAGAGTGTGCGTTGGGCGCGCTATAAGTGATGTGAGGAGTCCCGGGCAGGTCCCAGAGAACGCGTCTGTGAAAAAGGGTAAAAGTCGGTAACGGGTGTCGGCAAGTGTAAAGCGCTAAGGTAAAGCGCCTAGGAAGAAGCGGTAAGTGAACACGGCAATGTGAGCGGCAAGAGCACGATATGCTTAGCGAAATTTAAGCGTCGATAATGCCTGCCGTAGTTGCAAGGCGCGAGTATGTCGAGTGTTGGCAAGCGTCTTCAACTGCCGATGAGTTTTGACGTTGCCGACCGTAGCGTAAATGAGCTCTTGAGCGTAAGGGAGACTGAGGAAAAGGGAGTAAACTGTGGTCTATTGTTCTGGTCCCCTCTATGTACAAATCGGTAAGTACTTTTATACTACAATGAGTTCACCGTCGCCAGTGGCTAATGACGCCAGAGTGCGGTAAACTAGAAAATTTCAAAGGGGTAGCTCCAGCGGTTTCAGATCCCTACCGTCCATTCAAGAGCCTTAGCGACGCCAGGCGACAGATCGCGAAGCTAAACCATCACTCCATCACCCTTCTGTCTGTCAGAACACCTAAGCGACGTTGGGCGCCAAATCGAGACGGTAAGCGGTGTCAGACGCCAAGGTCAAACGCCAAGCTGTCCGTCAGTTTTTGATAGATCATCAAGCTTCTCGCTAAGCGCTGTCGTCAGTGACTGATGCCATCTGTCAGTTGTCATTCTTGCTGCCGTCGGCGCTATCATTGATTGGATCTGCTTCTTGCCATGCGCGGCCGTCAGAAATGGCTTAAAATGGGTAGAACGCGTGCGCTAAGTTCGGAACGAGTGTGGCAAGGTTTCCGGAGTCGGTGCCGAGCCTGCCGTTGATGCGCCTAACCTGTATAGGGTCCTATCAACATGTCACTATGGTTGATGAATTTCCGATCATATGGAACATCAATTATGCAAAGCATGGAGAGCAGATTCTTATCAACGCACAAAAGTAAAATTACGCTAGAGGATGCAAGAGAGGATTTGAGAAATCGTATAAATAATTGCAATCCAATAAACTTTTTGTATGGTGAACTAACAAGTGTTTATGCTGTGATTGAAGAGTTGCTTATATGCAAGCGAAATATATACACATCATACATGCACTGTCCATGTGGTCATGCAGTTAACAGAAGAGCTGTTATATTGAATTCATGCCAGATTGCTATACTAGATAATTTACAACCATCAATACAACATTTCCTAAGAAACATGGAATTTCTTACTGAATCTCAGTGCAGAACATGCACGTCTAAATTAGTTAGAATAATTAGAACAGTATATATAGCACCAATAATGTTTTTTGATGTGGTGTCAATCGACATCACAATTAATAGATACATTGATGTGCCAGTTTATGGGTTGAGAGACAAACAATATATTATAAAAGGTATCATATATTTTGCAAACAGTTATTTTACTTGTCAATACGTGGATTCATCATTGAGGGTGTGGTTCCATGACGATTTAATTACTGGTAAAAGGTTGATTGTTGAAGAAGGCAGTCTAGATACATTGGATATACAAGTCTGTAAAGGTAGTAAAGCAATGATAGCGTTATACGTTAGAGTGGTGTGATTGTATATTACCGATGAGAAGTTGTTTAGTTTGAATCAAGTCTGTGTGTTTAAGCTATAGGTCATATTGTTCAAATGACCCTTTGCAAAATGAGGACAGTTCACGTGAATTTGGACAACGCAAGGTCATACGATCTTCAAAAACCATTGGTGGTTATACACCTGAATGCTGACATAATATATATTAAATGCACACGTAGTGAGTATCATTTATAATATATTTTCATTAACTATAGCTAACTAAGGACTAAGTAGTCCGTAAAGATGATCCTTGGTATACCTATCAACCAAACACATGTGCATATTATATAAGCAGTTAGTAAAACAAACGGTTTATTTCCATATTACAGCCATTTATTTATTTATTTATTTATTTTATTGATGTTTACTCGGTAAAAGATTAGTTGATCGTGCATTCTAACACTTATATAATATATCTTCACATGTATTAAAAGTGGTTTATTATGTAGTAATCACGAGTTTGGGCACATGATGTCCACTGCATGTTCACCTGACCAATTCCATGACCATCCACGTTACATGTTTTTTAATGCAATTGTATATTATGAAAGTGTCCAGTAGGACAATTAATTTAATTATATTTAGTTATTTGTTTATCATGATTTTTAATAATTATTAAATTATAAAAAGAACAAATAGTAAAATTGAATAACGAATTTATAAAAGTGACTCTGTATTATATAATAGATTGATTGAATGACTATTTGGATATTATATAATAAGTACCCATATATACATTTAATTGTTGTCATGCTACTTTGTACAAGACTATCCAACAAGACAAACCAGTTCTACTTGTAAAAATGAAAAAAACAATTTTTTTTTCTTTTTTTCTTTTAAAAAATGTCTAACTTTATGGTATGTTGAAACGACTTATGATATGTGTATATTTGATGTTATGTATTACTATTTTGTTTATTATATATTAAAGTAAATATGTAATCATTCAGCTCTTCTTATCCTAATGTGCTCTCTACTTTTCTATGCCTTTTAGTTTGTTGTTTCCTTTTGGTGGTTTCGCCTTTCAGTCTGTCATTTCCTTTCAGCAGTTTCTTATACCTGCTATGTTGCATCTAGCTTCCTCCTACAAAAGGCTATTGTATGCTCTGGAAAATGCATTATCGCCATCGCTTAGTTGTACTTGTATTAGCATTCTACGTTGCAGTGGACTTGCTCAACGGACACCTTATGGAAGCAAATACCGTCCACTGTATATTGACCTGGTACTTATGACTCACTCGTGACTATAATGCTCTGATGGGTAAAATTATAACAAGTAATACAGTACAAAAAGCACGTCAGTCTATTCGATTTATAGATTTATGCAAGTCAAAACAAAACGTTTCTGCATGAACCTATATGGAAAACCCAATGTATTACTTGTATACCAATGGGATGACCTACAATACACAAAATTGATAAACCAACCAATATGTTGAGTTATCATTAAAATATATAGTCAGCATGAACTCACTACATTATACGACAAATGTACGCTATCAATGTGTCCTCCTAATATATCTTTATATACATTTACACTTGTTATTCTACTCATATAACATCATGCCCACACTTCCCATCACTAGTATTCAGTGTTGGCAACCCTGCACTTCTACTACATCATTGAGCAGCAGACGGATGAGAGAGATAGCAGACGTTGTGTTGTCTACAGTATCCAGTTAGTACTTCGATGTATTGACATGGGCAAACATTGCCAATCTGGTGTTTTCGTGAGTTTTTATGTACATTTTAGCATATATAGGCAGTTTTCTAATGTTAAATTTATATATTACTAACAGCTCTTATGCTTATAGAGACCGTAATGCGTGACATCTCATGTTAAAGGGATTTGACCGAGAAAGTCATCTTGTTGTAGCTTTTCATTTATATCCAAGCAACAATAAGCAATAATTAGATGAAGCATACACTTATTCATATTCTGGTACATCATGCAGCTAGACAGCTCGGGGCATAACAGTAACACACATTGTTCTGACTAGTGTAACTCATCATCACCTTTTAAACACCTCTTCAAGAGAAATAGTGAGTATTCCGTCTTCTAATATTTCATATTCTCATTTTATTACCTCACATGAGCAAAACATATGTATTACACATGTATCTTCTATATGAGTAAGTTTAATTTTAATGCTTACCATGCCTTATAAGTTTCACAGATAATTCACATATTTAATTGTATTATCAACGCACTGTATTTTCATGTTTTATTGCAGTAAATACGCATCGTATTCATTTATCTATGTACATATATATACATCATATTTAAACTTAGGAATATATAATAT
>QGOA01002931.1:0-43692 GCA_003313075.1 Termitomyces sp. MG16
ATTAGGATCATTGGAGCCGCCCCCTTTGCCCACCTCATGAAGGATGGAACCCCCACGTTTCAGCTACACACCTCGCCATCTTTCCCGGAAGAACACCTACAAGGGGACGCTATCCCCCTGAAAAAGAAAACTGAGGAGCAGATCCTCCAAGAAGTAGTTCCCCTGGAGTATCACGAGTTTGCTGACGTATTCTCCAAAGGAGACGCCAAGGAGATTCCCCCCCACCGCCCTTATGACCACACAATCGACCTCGAGGAAGGAGCCGCCCCCCCTTTTGGCAAGGTGTACAACATGTCGGAGGTCGAACTCTGGGCCCTCAAGGACTACCTCAATGAAATGCTCAGTAAGGGATTCATCCAACTCTCCACCTCCGCTGCTGAAGCCCCAGTTCTATTCGCCAAGAAGAAGGACAGTTTGCTCCGACTCTGCGTTGACTACTGGGGACTCAATAAGATCACCAAGAAGAACTGCTACCCGCTCCCGCTCATCAGCGATCTGGTTGATTGACTCTGCAGTGCCAAGGTTTACACAAAAATTGACCTCCGCTCCGGCTACAACAATGTCTGCATTGCCCTGGGACATGAGTGGAAAACCGCGTTCTGCACGTGGTATGGTCTGTTTGAGTACCTTGTGATGCCTTTTGGAATGACTAACTCCCCCGCCACGTTCCAATACTTCATGAACAACATCTTCCATGACATAAGCAACGTCTTCGTGATCGTCTACCTGGACAACATCCTCATCTATTCTGACTTGAAGGAGGACCACCAGAAGCATGTCCGGCAAGTCCTTGAACATCTCCGGGAGCACAACCTCCACGCCAAGCCCAAGAAGTGTTCATTCCACATGAAAGAGGTTGAGTATCTTGGCGTCATCATATCTCCAAATGGCGTTCACATGGACCCCCACAAGGTCGAGGCCATCGTCAACTGGCCGCAGCCCCAGAACGTCAAGGAAGTACAATCCTTCTTGAGTTTTGCTAATTTCTACCGGAGGTTTATAGACAACTACTCTGGTATCACGAAACCCCTCAACCGGCTCACACACAAGGACGTTGCATGGAACTGGGACAGTAAGTGCCAGAGCGTCTTTAACCTACTCAAGGAGGCTTTCACAGCTGCCCCCGTACTCCGGCACTACAACCCCGCTCTCCCAATCATCCTCAAATGCAATGCCTCCGACTATGCCATCGCCGGGATTCTCTTGCAGATGGGATCCAATGGTGGGGAGCCCCAGCCGGTCGCCTTCTACACCTGGGCTATGATTGATGCCGAGCTCAACTACAACATCTACAACAAGGAGCTCCTTGCCATCGTCAAAGCCTTCAAGCAATGGTGGGCCTACCTCGAGGGAGCCCGGCACCAGATCCAGGTCTACTCAGATCACAATAACCTGCAGTACTTCACCACGACCAAGCAACTTAGTTGACGGCAGGCCCAATGGTCCGAGATCCTCTCGGAGTATGACTTCACAATCCAGTACCGCCCAGGACGACTTGGAGCTAAATCCGATGCCCTCACCTGTCGACCGGATGTCTACTCCAAGAAGTCATTCGAGGCGGAACGCAATGCGTTCAATCATTGTGTGGTGATCCCTCCCAAACATCTGAATGCCGTACTGATTTTAAATGATGAAGGGACCCTGAGCCAGATCCGCCATGCCCCCCGAGACAAGTACTTCACCAACCATGACCCCTGCAACCCCCCAATGGAACCGACCAGGACCCCGCCTTCTCCTTGTCCCCTGACAAAAAACTCCTCCTCCAGGACGGCCGCATCTACGTCCCAGATCATGCCCGACTTTGCTACAACGTCCTCTGCCAACACCATGACCACAAGCTCTGGGGACACCCTGGAATATGTAAGACCCTCCAACTTGTCTCCCAGACTTACTTTTGGCCAGGGGTTGAAGAAGGATGTGACCTGTTACATTCGATTGTGCGAACCCTGTCTCCGGGCCAAGGTCCCCCGACACCAACCATATGGACTCCTGAAACCCCTGCCAGTCGGACGACACCCCTGGTCCTCCATATCCCTGGATCACATCATCGAACTCCCGGAATCTGAAGGGTTCGATGCCATTCTCGTTGTTGTGTGTAGGCTAACCAAGCAGGGCATCTTCCTACTCTGCCACACCACTGACACCGCCCCGGACTTCACCCGGCTGTTCCTCGAGCACGTCTTTGCCAAACACGGTTTCCCAGATGACATTGTCTCTGACCGTGGCCCACTCTTTGTGTCCAAGTTTTGGACTTCCCTGTGTAAGGCCCTTGAAGTAAAGACTAACCTCTCTACCGCCTACCACCCCAAAACTGATGGTCAAACCAAAAGGGTCAATCAGTCTCTCAAGCAATACCTCCAGCTGTATGTCAACTACTTGCAGGACAACTGGTGCGCTGAGCTCACCTACAACAACACGTTGCACTCGGCCACCAGGGTGTCATCCTTCTTTGCCAACAAGGGGTACCACCCCCAACTGACACTCTTGCTCTGGAACATCCTGTCGCACGCCGCTCACGAGGTCGCCCAGGACCTCCAGTCCCTCCACGAGTTCCTTCAGGAAGAAATTGACACCGCGAACCAGGCCTATGCAAAACACGCCAACCAAAAACGGGAAGACACCCCCGACTGGACCTCTGGGACAAAGGTATGGTTAGATTGACGCCACCTCCGCATCTGCCAGCCCTCCCCAAAACTCGATTATAAGCGCCTCGGCCTGTTCAAAATCTTGAAGAAGGTCTCATCCCATGCCTACAAGATCAAGCTCCCCCTGGGACTTAAAGGCCTGCACCCGATATTCCACGTCCGCCTCCTGGAACAACACCCCCCGGATCCCTTCTCCAAATGACACCCCAAACCTCCTTCCCCAGTTGAGGTCAAGGACAAGTACCACTACAAGGTTGAAGATATCCTTGACTCCCAGAACATTTGTGGACGACCCCACTTCCTCGTACAATGGAAGGGATACGGCCCAGAGGACAACACTTGGGAACTGCGCCAAAACCTCGAAGACACCCTCGACAAACTCTGGGACTTCCAGCAACGGCACCTGGAAAACGACCCTCCTGAGCGCAGGACCCACAGACAGCAGTAGTGGGTGTAACCCCTGCCTCTGGGCTCAGTAGAGATTCAACTCCTATTTATATTTTCTGCCCTCCCCCTCTAGATCTTACTCCCTTTTAGTACCTTTTTTCACAGTAGCACCCTGGAATTGGGGCAAGGTCTCTTTCCAACTTTCCTGCCAAATTACTTACACTATTCCTTTTTACTTACTCCAGCAGAACAAGTATATACATTTTTTGTTACGAGACTCGCTACCTTACAGTATAGGACACATGATGTAGCTACCAAGAAAGTTCGAAGAAGGACCCACTAGTGAGGGGTCTCCAGGCCCCCCTCCCCCTCCTCCCCCCCCTGCTGGACCTTGACGGCCAACCCCGGGGCTCCTCCCTCTCCCGCTCCCCCAGAACATACTCTCACGATGCCTCCTCCATCAGCTGGTCCCAGGTTGGGAGCGACTTGCCCTCATCCAGGACCCTCTTGAACCAGGTCCCCAGCGCTGAGATGTTCCTCCGCTGGTGTGCCGAGACCAATCTCCCCAACAAGTCCAGTCCATGCTCCACCCCGGGAGTTGTCAGTTCGGGCCGCTGACCCTCCTGCAGAGAGGCTAGCGCTGCAGCCGCCGCACTCCAGATGGCCTGCCCCCTGCTCCAGCTGGGCCCACAGCACGTTCTGCTCGGCCTCCAACGCCCCCCATGCAATCCGAATCTCCTGCAGCTCCCGGACTGCCGCCCCCCAGTCCTTCTCCACCCACTGCCAAGCTGCCGCCTCCTGCCTCACTACCTCCTCACTCTGAGCCAGGGTCGTCCGAACTCCCCGCAAATGCTTGGCCATAACCTGATGGTGGTCGGCCAGCTCCCTCCTCTCCCACTTAGCCCGGTCCACGTGCTCCTGCAGCACTGCCACGTCAACGCTCAGCGGCCGCCCTGACAAGGGGGAGAACACCGCTGGGGACAGATGCAGGGGAGGGGTTGGAAAGGGGGCCTCCTGGAAAAGTCGTGGCCGCTTGGAAGGCCCAGGGGAAGGACTGGGCGACGCCCGCCGCTTTCTCTTGTCGACACAACCCTCCCCGCTTGCCCCGGCCTGGGTTGCCTGGCACATGACTAGGACCACAGGCCAGCCCCGACTCCCCACCCCCACTGCCCCCCTCATCCAAGACCCCCTCGTTGGGGCCCCATTCCCCCCGGAACACCCCAGCGCTCCCATCGGCGGCTTGACCACCCAGTCCCTTTCCTCCACCCCCATTCTGCATGTCACCCCCTCCCAACGGCCACCCCTGTTCCCGCACCATACAGCACGCCCTCCATAACGCTGAAACGGAACATCGCTTGTGGTTAAGGCAACATGCCTCGCACACCGACGAGTCCCTCTGCGACGACGGGCTGGGGGCCTCGAAAAGACATGGCACCAGCCAACGAGCACAGTGCACACACTGGGTCGGCATTAGCGGTGACCACAAGGTATGATGTCACTTACCAGCCCGTTACTGACGCGCCACACATGGGTGGGCAACCCCCGGGGCCTCTCAAGGGCCTGCTCGAACAACGACTGCGACATGACTGCCCATGGGATACGCAGGTCCTCTGGAACCGTCAATATGGTACTGGGGGCCATCTCTGACTGACGTAAACATGAGGCAGCCAGACGAGGGCAAGGTGAGGGAGGAGGGTGGGGGGGCCAGACAGTCATCCGTGCGACAGTGGGCGTGGGATGACTGGGACCCACCTGAGGAACCAACCTGGGAACCGATGCCGGGAGACTGGCCAGGTCTGCCTCGGGGACAGTCTCCAGCAGGCAACTGGGTCCTGCCTCCAGGGCAGGTGCATTTTGTTGTTCTAAAAAGGGGGGGGTTGATCGTGCCAAGCAAGAACATGTGAATGCACCTACATTGCTGGAAGAGTGCCACGATGCGCTCCCTATCCAGGCGGTGCTGATACTGGGCATCCCAGGCCTCCCATACAACTAGGGGTGTGACTTTGTCAGTGGGCGGGGGCATCAGGGAATGCGTTGGCGTACGTGACATGTTGAGTTTGATGGGAATTTTTTTTTTTCAATACGTGTCAGGACACGTGCCGGATCCCACACCTGGACCCCAGCCTGGACTGCTGGCTACACACGCCTTGGAGGGTCTCGGCGCTGAGGGGGGGGTGATGTCATGACCCCTCCCCTCTGGAACCCCCTGAGGGCATCCCTGGAGCCCCATCTGAGAGCCTTCTTTGTCAACCCACAGCGTGCCCTGGCCCCACAGCTGCCGACGCTGCCATCACATGCATCAAAGACCGCCATCAGCCAGCACCCCCGGAGACCCTGCTTCATGGACCCCGGGACCAACTGTCATCAACAATTGGATCACGCGGCTTGCTTCCGGCCATCACACATCACGCATCACAGCTTCCTCCATGCCAATTGATCATGCGCCCCACATGCAATCCAGGTATTCAGTCACTGTCCGCTACTCAATGCCTCTTGGGACTTATCCCAGACACCCCGGAACCCCGAGACCTGGCCCCGTAGTACTTATAGCGTAGTCCCCCATTGTATTTGCTAGTTTTGATATTAACTTGAATTGTTGCGTGCCCTCTGCTTGATTGGTACGCATTGACTGGCACGCTTGAATAACCGCGTGCTCTAAGTTTGGTATGTACTTTGCGACTTATAATTTGCTAACTTGGTCTTGTCTTAGAACCTCCGGTTCACGACTCAACCCCCACCCAACCCCCAGCTACCCACAACCCAAAACCCCCGGACCAAGTCCCCTCTCCCAGGATTACCCCTGTCCACGTCTTGAACCCTGGAGACCTAGCCCTGGCGTTCCAGACACCCGAGTATCCATAAATCAAGTCCGCATTATAAGGGCATTGCTTTCCCGGAAAGCCTCCGACTCAGCAGAATCTGACAGGTGCGAACTACGCTGACAGCTAAGGAGCTGTCATGGATCTACCTTAGGGAGATCGTTAGGCTGCATGGGCTGCCTAGTACCATAGTGAGCGATCGTGACTCAAAGTTCACGTCTCAATGGTGGAGGGAACTCCACAAACTGCTAGGAGCATGACTCCTCATGTCGATGTCCTTCCATCCTCAAACGGATGGGCAAACTGAGTGGGCTAACCGCAGTATAGGCCAGATCCTGAGGGCAGTTGTTTGCCCTGACCAACGGGACTGGGTGGACTGGTGCCCACTTGCTGAGTTTGTGATTAACGTGAGTATCTCAGAGACGACAGGGTATGCACCCTTTGAGCTCAATAGAGGGTACATGCCCTCCATGCTGCACAAAATTCGTGCTGATGGGGTGGCCCACCAAGGAGTTGTCGAGTTCGCCAGGCAGGCCCTGGAGAACATTGCGGCGGTGCATGATGCCATCATAGAGATGTGAGTCTTTCAGGCAAAAAATGCCAATCACCGTAGGTGAGCAGAACTGCCAATAGCAGTAGGAGCGTTGGTTTACTTGTCAACGCGTAACCTGAGACTCCCAAAGGGTCAGGCGAGTAAACTCTGCCCAAAATGGGTAGGCCCATACCGTGTTCTAAACACGGAGCCAAGTACCTCCAACTATGTGTTGGAGCTGCCTCTGGCATTACAGGAATGACACATTGTTCCAAAGTTTCACGTGTTGCTGTTGCGACCATATAGCGTGTCTGATGATGCGCTGTTCCCTAACAGGGCGACCCCGGGCCCCTATGATTTTGGGGCTCGAGACAATGATGAATGGTTTGTCGAGTGCATCATAGGGCACCGGTCTACTGAGCGTAATACGCTCAAGTTTGAGGTGCGCTGGTCCTTTGGGGACACAACATGGGAGCCACACTCCCATTGCTCCAAGTTGGCGGCACTTGACCATTATTTGGAGTTGAAGGGCGTTAAGCGCCCACATCAATTAAGTAAGTGTGCCAGCGCTTAATTTGATTGGCAGTGCCAATTGCGGCTTGGCTGAGTTGGTGTCAGGGGACTCCTTGCTCTTGTCTCTCCTTTTCCGGAGTTTCTGGAGAACTCCGGAGCATTTCCCACGCCCCAGAGCTCTCCCGGCCTCCTGGAGCTAGCCATTGGATACTGTACAGTCGTTCCCACGCCCGTCCGCCCCCGTACTGATGTGCCGCACTGGCAGAGGAATCCTTAGACTTGTTCTCTTTGGATTTCCCTCTGCCAGGTGATTAGTTATTGATTGTACTGTCGTTACTGGCTCTAATATACTTTGGATTTCCCTCTGCCAGTTGTGTGATAGTGCCACAACCTCCGGAGGTCGCCCTTACAGTTGTCCTGTCCCTTCAAAACGTAAGCCTGTTGTTGCGTCTCCTGGCAAGAGTCCTGGTAAGCGCCGTGAGTTAGTGCCTGCTACTCCTATGGTTTTGTCTTCCACTGAGTCGTCTATGGATGAGGGGGAAGACACTGAGAGAGATGCTGAGGGAGAGGACGATGATGAAGCTGAGCCCGTTGTTGATACCGATGCGCTGTTGGCGGTACGCGCTCTCCTACTTTGCCTCACTCCCTCTATCGCTGCTAACCCTTGTCAGAGTGGCCCCAGTGGTAACCAGTGCATAGTTTTCTTAAGTCTTTTCTTTAGTGCTAACTCCTTAATTGTTAGGTCCCCCACTCCTGTTCCTGTTGTCGTGGATATCCTTCCTATCAAAGATGTCGTCATGTCTGTCGCTGGCGCTACTCCTGTTCCCAAGCCAGCTGTAGCTAGCGACACTCCTGTTGCCCTTCCTATCACTCCGTCCCTTACTCTTCCCTGCAGCTTCTCCTCTCTTGCTAGTACTCGTGAGTCTTCTACGGCACCAGAGTCTGAAAGAACCTTGGTGCCGCAGGATGAGCACCGTCGCCGCTAAAGGTACTTGCCTTCCTATGGCATCCACCTATCCTCTGCTAGAGCCATGTCCCCCAGCAACAAGCACCATGAATGGACATCTTGTGCACCTGTAACTGTTTGGGTGCGTCCTTCCTTATCAGCTTCTTCTCTCCCTTTTTCTAATTTCTCGGTAAGTTCAATCCCTTTTGGACACCCCCTCTTGCCATGCAAGTTTCTGGCAACACCTTCCCTTGGCTCAGGGACAAGTTCTCCTATCCCGTTACTCCCCTCCGTCCTTCCGCCAACCTTCGCCAGCAACTTTGCCATATTGAGGATGCAACTGAAATTGTTGGTCACGAGCTTGCCAACCTGCGTCCTTATATCTCCACCCTAGCGCGCTGTGAGCTCCATGACAATATTACTGATGCACTTGAGTGGCAAGCAAGTAATGCGATTCAGGATGGGGACTTGCTTTCTTTGGGCGATCCCGCCCTTCCCGAGTATGATCTGTAGTCGCCAGCCCATAGCGCTTCAAACTTTGTTGGACTTTGTTAATTTTTGATACATACTTTGTAGCTCGTGGTACAAAAATAAACGCTCCCCCCTTTTTCCAAAATCGTCAGTTTGTAAGTAATCAAAAGAAAAATAAGAAAAAGGGGAAACACTCAGTAAATCATCATAGCGTAAAAACCCCTTTGCCAGCACAGCCCAATAGCCAATATCACGCCAGCCTAGAAAGAAAAGGGTATCGTCTGTAAATAATAAGTAGATCCATGCAAGAAGTTTAGTCTATAAAGTAATGGAGTGCCAGTAATCGCTTTGTGGCTATTTGGTGATGGTGATCACAAGTGCTAGGTCTAGAATGTCGACTTTCCTTTTGTGCTGTCCAACAATGAGTCAAGCACCTCCCATTGGCTAGTATCTTTGCCAGGGTCCTCATTCCTTGTGAAAAGTCCTCCCATGCTGTCACCAGTCAGAACACTAGCCGTGTCCTATAAATTGCATATGCATCAACTGGATCTCATCAGTCTTTGCAATGGCCAGCCCGACCGGCCTGGTGTGGACTCCAAGCTGTGATCGAGCCCACGTAATGATGGATTCCCCTACTTTCCTGGAGCGTGTCACCTCTTTTCTTCACCACTATCCTGCTGGCGGCGTGCCAGAACTGGACAACGGCATCCTCAAGTTAGGTCATTGCTGCCAATTGCTGTGCATGGCCTGTGAGATCTGGGCAGATAGCAAACCTCTGATCTATTTTGGCATAGAGAAGTCCTGGAGTCATCTTTTTCAGGTGTGCTACTGCCATTTCCGCTTCCTTCTTTTCTGATTGTCACTAAATAAAGAACCTTCCTCCCACCGAAACAAAAGAGCGTCTTGAGTTGCTGCTGGAGGAGAGTCACTATTTGGTCTGTCTGTCCTTACCCCTTTATTTCTCTTTTTCCTGGCTAATCACACCCTTTCTGACAGTCTCCTTGCTTGTCTACCGGTGGTCGTCTCTTTCACGGTCCCTCTGGAGGAGAGATGCTTTCCAATTGTCACCTCTTGTTGCCCGCTCCTTGACTTGCTTCTGCCTCCCATGCCGTTTATGTAAGGTGGTCTTCTCTTCTTTGTAGTGCCACAGGACTGACAGATTTTAGATTTTGATTTCCAATGTCATAGTTTTATGAATTGCATTATGTTGCTCCCCCCTCTTGTGATAGTTTTGCGTGTATAAGAATTCCTAAGTCTCTGCAACCCTGAAAGTAGCTTGAAGTATTTATGGGCTTTGGCTACCGGGAACTTATCAGTATCACCACATGTCAGTACCCCTCTCCTTTATTATGAATCCTGAGTGTCCCCAGCATCCCGCCATTCTGGGTCGCATCAAATCTTTCCTGGCACAAGTGCCTGATGGCAGCTTCCCCCACCGCAACGGTGATCTCATGACACTTGTGCGGCATTATACTATTTTGTCGGCCACAGCCGACGAGTAGATGATCCAAGAAGAAGCACCCATAAATGTGGTAAGCCCCTTCCTTTACACGTATTATCGAGTATTGATCATGAGTCCGCTAGCCTCTTATTTCTCCTTCTTCTACCAGTTTGAAGCGACTCCTTGAGGAAAGCGGTAAACTGGTTAGTCTCCCTTCAACTTTTCTTCCTTCTTTTGGGTGTTCATTGCTTCTCTCCACTCTGAAGGAGCTCACTTGGCTCCCCTTGCCTGCCCTTATCACTGCCAAGGTTTGAAGGGCTACGCTGGCGTGCGCTATCATCCCCTTTTTGCCACTAGTTCCCAATGTTGTTCCAGACCTGTCTTCTCCTGAATCTTTTCTGGTTCCTCCTCCAGCCTTTCAGACTTTTCCTTCCGAATCTCTGCCATGCGCTCCCTCTGTGCCTCCCCATCCTCAAGGACCATCCCATATGTCCTTGTCCAAGCAGCAGGCTCAGTTCTTTCAGCCAGCCCCTTAAGGAGTCGTAGATACGCTTGAATGTATTTGTAGTGTAGCCTGATAGTGCCTTTAGCCATGCTCTTATGGTATTTATTCATGGTGCTTTGATCTTTTTAAGTGCGTGGCCAAGCTTTATTGGAGGCGCTAATGATTAGTGCCTACCTTCTCATCCTCATTTATGGTTCAGCATTGTCTTCTGGGGTAGCCTTGTCATCGTCCACTAACTCTGTCTCTTCAAGCTCTCGTAGTTTGGCCGTGTCAATGTCCAGCGCCAACAAAGGTAATGAAATGTGTTCACGTGCTAAGTAGGGAATGAGTCAGAATGCTGCTACCGGTCGGTATAAAACTGAGCCGTCCAACTCGCAGAGTAGATAGGCGCCTCCCCTATTGCAAGAAACCACTATGAGGGGTCCTAGATACCGAGGTCGCATCTTTTTGTTATGCGTAACTTCGATTTTTGAGTTGCCATCAGTACGAGTGTGCCAGCAGTAAAATTGTAGTCTTGTATTGTAGCGCTATGCTTGCTTTCAAATCGAAGTGCAGCCTGTCGTCTAGCTTGGAAAACAGTCTCATGTAAGCGCTGAAGATCCTCCGTGCGTTGTTGTAAGTCTATAGCGTGCCTAGCAATCATGTTGGTAGAGGATAGTATTGAGTTCAGTGGCGGCTGTAAGTAAGTCGCTTCTACCACGTCGGCTGGGAGAAGTGGATGGGTGCCAGTCGCTGCGTAGTAGGGTGAACAATCCATCCTTTTTTATACGGTCACCCACTCTGACCAGAAGACGGAATAAGTCACTTTGCTCCAGTGACTCTCGTCTCCATCTACCGCCTTGAATAGCGCCTGTCAAACATCAAAATGGGGTCTTTCTACGATTCCGTTGGCGTGTTTATTGTAGCCAGAGACTCGAATGTGCTGTATGTTGTATTTCTTGGCGAGATAAGTAAGCACCTTGACTATAGGTGCTCCATTGTCTGTAACAATCTCATGAAGAGCTCCCCATCAGCAGACAACATCCTTAAAGAGCCACTTAGCTATAGCGTCAGTATTTTCTCATTGGAGCATATGGAACTCTGGCCAATGTACCAAGGAACACCTTCCTTGGATGATGTATTTGTAGTGCCCTGACTTGGGCATGTGCATAGTGTCAATATATATTTTTCTGAATAGCAGCGCTGGAGTCGCTACTGTTGGGGGAATAAGAACCTGATGTGTCTGCTGGATTTGGCAAAAATGACAAGTGTGAATATACCATGCAATATTGGCACTAACTTGAGGCCACCAGAAGCGCTCCAAAAGGTTTGTCCTCGTTGCATAGAGTCCTCGGTGCCCTAAGTTGTCATGCATGGCACGTAAAATCCTAATTCAATTATCTGGTTTGATTACTAGCTTATGGGCGCCATCTTTATTTCATTGCCAGAGTCGATCTTCTACTATGAAAAAAGTCGTCACATATCAAATGAAGGTGGCATATTCCATATCCATAAGGTCTGATGGTCATCGCAAATCCTGTAGCCACTTCCTAATCTGGTCTACTTGCTGATTTTTGGACTTAGCTTTGGCACTTTGAGGTACTGCCAAATATGGCAGGTTTTGACTGTCTTCTCACAAGGGTCTTGGTTCCTCTACTATCTTTAAATTGTTAGATGGCTTAGCGACGTTATAGATACTGGCTGTGTAAAAAGTTAATGATGCCTGATATGGTCAAGGCTGGTATGGAACAATAGAGTGTAGCCAAGTTAAAACTGGCTAGTCTTTGCAAAGCGCCAGAAAAGGCAACTGGATGATATGTATGAAACCATGCAGTCGGTCAATCCAGTCATCAAATACATCGTTGTCGCTATTGTCTAGCGCTTCATCTTCTGGCTGATGGGGCCGCCTAGATAATCCATCTGGCCCGTGAAACGTGCTTTTGATGTGTACTAATTTAAAGTGAAACATTAAAATCCCTACTACCCAGCAATTCATACTGGCCAAAGGCTGAATATTGGGATTCTGGAGCATTCTTTTGATGTAGCATGTGTCGACTTTGACAATCAGGTTTTGGACCCCAATAAGGTACATGCGTAGCGCCTGAAACGATTGAAACAAGCCATATAACTTTAGCTTGGGCTAGCTGTAGTGCGATTCTCTGTTGTTAAGGGTAATCAACCCAAAGCAATTGTAGCATCTGATTTTTTAGTTCATGCCATCACACTGGCATAAAAAGAAGCCAACTGCGATATATGAAGTGTCAATGGCAAGTATAATGGGATCGGTGGTAGTATAGTCAATAGGCACTAAGGGCTTTGCTTTCTGTAGCACCTTTACTAAGTCCTTCTGGGCATTGATCTGGTTGGGTCCAAATTTGAAAGGAATCCCAGAATGGGTTAAGCGATTAAGGGCGTTTGTGCAATGCAAAAAATGGTGTATGAACATGTGCAGCACCCCTACAGTGCCCAAGAATGCACGTACTTCTGAGAGGTTATGACAGACCCCTCATTTCTCCAGAAGCGCTAATCGGCTCTCTTCTGGGATCCTGCCTTCTGGTGTGCAAACCTGCCCTAAAATTTTAAATTGCGGTGCGCAAAAAACGAGCTTGTGCCCTGAAAACATCCTGCCACAATACTTCATGCGCTGGAGCACTCGGTTAACTAGTTGAAAGAAGTCCCATAGTGCCATACGGATATTAGGATTTTCTGGGTGCACTTTGGGCCTGCCATTCACCAGACACCAATCCTTTGGGCCTTTAACTCCTACATTGTTTATGAAGCTGAGCATATGGTGGGGTATTTCGGGCTGTAGGATAAATGTAATATCGTCGTAGAATATAGGTACTGAGTTCGTCCATCCCATAGGAAGTGTGACTAGTCATAGCGCTCCAAACAACGTTTGAAATATCGTCAAGTCGTGAGAGAAAGGATGGATTAAGCGCTCGTTATAGCCAATGAACAAAATCCATGGTAGCACCACATATTCGTCCTGCGAAAGATTTGGCGACGTGATCAGGAAATGGTGGTACCCCTGAATGACAGATTGTAACTTTGTTTAGCGGTTCTAGGCTGTGGACTATACGTAGCTTCCCGTTTTTCTTTAGTACACAAAACCACCTCAATTGGTAGGCTGAATTGGAAGGCTTGTAAACTCCCGCTGCTATTTTAGAGTAAATAATTTGGCAAACTTTGGCCTCAATGCCCAGCGGTATGGGTCAGTTATGCTCAGTTCAGGGTACGTGAGGTATTGTTGGTATAACCACTGGTAGAAAGAAGTCAGTTCTGAGCTTACCACGCTCTGAGTCCTCCCAAGCAAACACTTCATTCTGTTTTTGCATGATGTCAACTAATACATTCATCTCTGCCATTGAGAGAAAGCCAGTATTGTGGGCGCTAAGAAATAGCGCCTTCCATTCTTCTGTAAATTGTCATGTCGGCTCAAAGGATAGGGGGTTTGGGTCGAGTTTTGGCAGGGTAGCTAACGGGTTGCCTAATATTTTTTGTTCAATGCAAAATTCCTTGGGTACGGCGCTTGCTACTGGTTTTGTTTTAAGCGCTACAGGCTTATATTTCTTCTTGACCTGAACCCCTTTGCGCTTAGGGGTACTATTGTTAGCAAACGTATTATAAATAAAGTCATGGTTTCTAGTGAAGCCTGATACCAAGGGTTCTTTAGAGTCAGGAGTAGAAACGAAATAAGTGTCTGTTGAAAGGTTTTCAGTAATATCTGATGCGGTAAGGTATAAGTAGGATAAAGCGTTGCTAGTGAGTGACAAGGAAGAATTTAAAATTTTATGGGCTAAATGGGTATGTGATATAAAGGTTACTTGCCCAGTCTGATGGTTATAGTCCAAGATAAGTGCTTCATCTCCATGATCCCCATCACTCATTTCCTTGATGGCGCTGGAAAACACTTGCAAGGGTCGTCGCCAACGTAAGGTCGCTTTCTCGGTCCTGGCTTCTGGAATTTTCCTCTGGGGAACGTAGGTACCGTTCTTCTGACACCTGAATTAGGATCGCTAATGGTTAGCATCATTTCTTCCTCTGATGTCATCTTGACTATGGATCGTTCTAACACGTTGAAGGGTCTTCCTAACAATAGATCGTAAGCGGGCGATCTAAGTATATGAATTTGCAGATAGAAAGTAAGGTCACCGATAGCACATGGCACGTTCCAGGCCATTCCCAAGGATCAGTCAATCGTGCCATTAGCGCTCTGCATGTTAAGAATGATTGTGGGGTCATAAACATTGTCCAGTTTGTTGGCGATGTTGGCTGCTATTGAAATAATTTGAGATCTGCTGTCCACAATAGATTCTATCTCGCTTTTTCCATCAACTGTCAACATAATTGAGTGAATCACATGAGAGTCTTGGGCTATGGTGAGGATGGCAGGATCGTTGCTAGATCTTAGCGACTTGAGGTAGGTTTCAACCGGGTCAATGGATGTAGCTTCTTTGGGTGGCAGGTCCTCTTATTTGATTTCTGGTGCTACCATCTCTGTTATGTATGCAAATCCAGGTAGCGCATTGTCACATTCATCCACCGCCGTTACATTATTAGCTACATTATTGTCGAGGGGTAACCGCTGTATGCATCTGACTGATTTCTGACATTTGGTGCCACACTGCATAGCTCTCCTACTGATAGTGTCACTTGACCCTTCATAATGTGATCGAATACCTGCTTGGATTTTTCCATATCATAGATGGGTGCAGTTGATCGATAGCCCCCTGCCGGTCTGTCTGGCACCCCAAAGTTTTGATTTACAGGGGGAGCGTAGTTACCGGCAAGTCCTGAATAAGGGTGCAGTGGCAGTTCTGTTATAGTGAGAGCTTTAGTTGTGTCAGGAATGTCATCATTAGCGCTAGTGTTCGGAGGTTTTGCTGGTGCCGGTTCCAAGGTAGCGCCTGCGGGCCTATAGTCCTTTAACGGTTGCTTGCCCTTTTTGATCTCTACCCCATTGAAGACCTAATTCTTTAGCGACTTCAATTCCCTTTTTAACGTCTCAATCCTTTTCTCACGTGACAGTGTGGATCGCTCTTTAACAGTGTTAAGCTAGAGTACTTCATGGATTAGCGCCTGTTGTGGAGTCGCTTCTACCTCCGTCGCTGCCATACTATTGAGGTTGCCTGTTGCTAAGTTTCCAGGGTTATATTGGTGCCACTCATCAATTTGTCCCTGGAAAGTTCTGTGCTCTGGATATAGAGGGATGTTAGCACCCAAGGGTAGGACTATTTTTCCGTCGGCGCCTCGGCACGCTCTGTCTTGGTGTAGATACTGTTTAGGGATAGCGCAACGGCCTCTAGTCATCGTATGTCCTGCCTCACCACAAAAATGACACAGCCCAGGTTGCATATTACTTCGTGGCACACTCAAGCTGGATGAGATTAGTGTTTCTAGCTTGCTCATGACATTAGCAACAGCCGTGTTGACCGCATTTTCTAGATCCTCTTTTTTGACAAAGCTTTCCTGGTTGTTAGCAGCGCTAGGTGCTGGCACCACCACTGGCAGCGCATTTCCTCCATTATCTGCGCTAAAAGGTTGCTGAAATGGGATGCCAGTATCTGTGCCTTCAAGTATCCATTTACCTGCATCAAAGATGTCTTCTATATTGTAGGGTTCCTCAGGATGGTGGTCAAACTTAAGAATTTCTAAGCGACGAGCTATCCGGGTCCATAATGATGTTGGAATTCCTTGTTGAAACAAGCGCTGTTCCTCATTCCTGTAGAGTTTGCCATTCTGTACTAGCCATCGTGCGATCCGTTGGAAATCTTGATAATAGGTAGATAATGTGCCTAGCATATAAATGCCTGTGGCAAAGGTATCTTGCACCAGTTTCTGGATTTCCAAAATTGTATAATGCATGGACTCCTCAGCGCCAGGGTATAGTTTAATAATGGCCTTTTTCCATTCATCATAAGTAAATTGTCTAGGCATCGCGTCCTTGGTCAATCCTTGGAACTCGTCCATGTCCAGGATTTCACGGTATCGTAGGAAACGTATCTGGCGGCGTATTTTTTCATCTGTGTATTATCGGTGACTTGGCAGTCACGTAGTAAGTATTCCAATTCTTGGAAATACTATGTTAGCTCATGAGGCTTCGTTTTGTCCCATTTTGGCGATAAAAAGTGGTTTCTTGGCAGCATGTGTGGTGTGTTGGCCTGCTCCATATTAGCTGGCGTTGATGTCGTAGTAGGAATAGTGGTGTTAGTGTTAGTCTTGCTTGGCGTGGTTGTAGTCGGTATGGGCTCAAGTAGTTCTGAGTTGCTAGGTTCTGGCGATAATGACCTAGACAGTTCTTCCAAAGGAGTAAGTGGTGTATGGTTTTCACCTGCTAAGTACTCGAACGGTTGGGAGAATGGAAAGAAGCTTTCAGCCAAGCTATCTGGAGCAGCTTTAAGTTCCTGGTCTGAAGTCTGCCTTGGTAGTGCACCTGGTAAATGCGGCAAGTCAGTAGGAATCTGTTCAAACATGCTCTCTAATAGGAGGCGGCGCTGTTGCTGGGCTCGAGTTTCCAGCAGAATTCTGCCTTAATAGAACCCCTTGTGGTGGGCTCCAAAATGATGACGCCAACTGTGGTTGGGTGCGCTGGACGTATACACAGTACAACGCCATCTCCAGCGCTTTGGTGTGCATAGTTGTGAGGAGTCCTGACAGGGTCCCAGTGTGCTTGAGTGGAGGAGATAAAATGATGCGCTAAATTATAGCGCTTCAGGGGCTACCTGGCAGATAGTAAGCGTTGTAGTTTAAACAAAGATATTGAAGAAAAGACGAGTAGCGCAGCATATTGTGCCTGTAAGTGGCACTGTAAACGACAAAGACGAGATAGACGAGGCTAGCGCCTGACTTAGTAATGAAGTCAAAGGAAGCTAGCACAATTTGAACGCTAAGTGTAACTGTGTGCTCAAGGGGTTACAATTCGTTGTTCTATATACATGAAAAGTAGCTAGTTTTTATACCATGCGCTACGGTATTTCCAAAATAAGTCCATTGACAGCGCTACCAATTAGCACCTCTCCTCGTGGTTGTAGCTAATGGCCACCTGTCAACGGTGACCTGCAGCACATGAATGACGGCGACCAACAGTGACTCTAAAACTACTTAGAAATGGTATGAGTTTGCTCACTTTTGATGTTATTTAATTGGCCCTGCCATTCTGGGGTATGGTCAGAAAATCCTCAACAGACGTCATGAGCGCTAATCCCAGCGCTAAATATTGGACCATCTTTTGATAGATTTGAATGTCAGGTCTGCGTGTATCCTGTCTCGTCGTCATTGCCTCCTTTAGACTTCTGATTGAAGTGCCTCAGTAATTGAGAGCGCCAATTACTAACTCCTTTCGGTATTGATTGGGGTTTGGTCAGAGTCAATTTCCCTCTGTCATGCTGGCGCTATGAGTTCTGAGCCTCCTTGATTTTCAAAATAGGTGAGTAGAGTGTGCTGAGGGACTGATACTGGTGATTTTTAAGGTAAATGGATAAGTCCTGCCATAGAGCAACAGTGCTAGGGCTGCTCTGTGCCCAAGCTGGTCGCTAGAGTCTCCCGTGTGTCAAGTGTTGGTCGACCTATAATGTATCTTGATGCGCTCAGTCTGAGTAGAAGCCTATCACTGTGAGCGCTAATGTCAGCGCTACTCATTGTACTAGTTTCTGACCAGTCTAGACATCAGATATAAGTATATCCTGTGCTGTCATCATTGATCCCTTTAGACTTCTGATTGAAGTGCGTTGTCGAATGGCAGTGACTACTGCTGACTCCTTCTAGAAGTGATCGGGGTTTAGTTAGGGTCCTCTTCTGCCATCGTGTTAGCGCTATATATTCTGAGCTGAAGGCCTGGTAACTGGTGACTAGAGTAAATGGATAAGTCCTGTAATAGAGCGACAAAGCTAGGGCTGCTCTGGACTCAAGCTGGTCACTAGAGTTTCCAGTGTGTCAAGTATTGGTCAGCCTATAATGTCCCTTGATGCGCTCAGCCTGAGTAGAAGCCTATCATCTTCTCCCAACTGAAAAATTGACTGTCCTCAGTCAAACACCATCATTAATTTAACTGCGCTACGGTTTATATGATGCTGCCAGCACCTTATAAAATGGTTTCCAGCAATTTTCCCCTTTGTGCTTTTTGTCCCATCCTGTTCAGCATGTCTACTTTTGATTCTTCTGCTCTCTGTAATTTCCTAGCTAAGGCTCCTTATTTATTTGATCATGCCAAGTCTGTTGGTCCCGCTGATGTGCCACAAACTGTCCCTGGAATCATGCAGCTCTATTGGTGGTGGCTCATGGTCTGCAGCTCTGACAGTTCCTGGGTGCAGGGCATTGAGATTTGTGAGTGGTGCATGGCTCAATACCGCAAATATGAAGGTGCCGATTGGTTGCAGCCATTTGCGGACTTGTTCGTAAGTTTTTAGGTTTGATTTTGGGTCTGTGGCGCTAAGGTTCAGCGCCCATGCCAGGCTCCCTCTTTGTCCAATGAAATCGACGCCCTGTTGGCTAGTACTGAGGTTAGCAAAGTAAGTTTCTCCTCTTTTCCCCACGCTCCCAAAGTTGACTTTGAGTAGTCGGTTGCTACGTTGCCTACCATCGCCAGTCTTTCTAGTGCTCCGTCGGCCTCTACCGTCCCTTCTGCTGCTGCCTTTCCTTCGGCTCCTTCTTCTTCTGCTTCTGTCCAGCCTCCCTCTGTCCTTGGTAGTCCTTTTTATGGTGGTGCTTCTCTTGCTTGTACTGCGCCTCCTCATTTGGCCATCAAACAAATTGCCGTTTTCTCCAGTGAGCCTCAGCCCAGACCCACCCATACTACTTCTTGTCTCCTCCCCATAACTTTGCTGTTGTTATTAAACATATGCCCTCTGCTCACGCTAGCCCTCCTAAACATACCGTGCATCCCTTGCTTTCATGCTTCTAATCTTTTGCTCACTATGCTCCCAGATCAATTTCTCTGCTCATGTTGCCCCTTTTTATGTCGTAAGTGTTTCCTTTTAAGATCGCTATACTTTAGCGCCTGATCGTGCCATTCTTAGGCGCTCAACCAGACTATGTTTACCGACGCAAAGCTTTGTGACTTGTTACGCCTTCGCTGCAATACTACCGTTATTGATACCAGCCTCCCAGCTGGTGTTCAAGTACTTGGCGCTAAGAAGAAGGTTATGGTTGCATCCATGGAGCGTTGCGCTTTTAGGGCAAAGATTGGCGCAGTAAGTACTTGTTCGTCCCTGATAGATTGATGACGTTGCTAACTTCTTTCTCAGTGTGATAAATGTTGGTCTGAGAACAATCCCGAAGGCTGCTGGTTTCCTACCACCTCTCTTCCCTGTTACTAATGCGATGCGCTAAAATGTGGTTGCGTCTTCAATGGAATTTGTACTCATGAACGTGGTAGGGATGCTATCATGCAGCAGAATTTCAAGTGCGCCATCTTAGTTTGTAACACCCGGGCCTTCATATTACAGCAACGCAATCTAGCGGCCATCCACCAGCCCATTGTGATTAGCACTGCCAGCCTAGCGCTTCCCATCACCCAGGATGGCACCACCATGGCGGCCTCCTTCGCCTGCTCTTCCCGTCATCCCATTTCCTTGAAGCGTAAGCCTGTTGTTGCCTCTCCTAGCAAGAGTCCTGGTAAGCGCCGGAAGCTAGCACCTGCTACTCCTGTAGTATTGTCTTCCACCAAGCTGTCTACTGATGAAGGGGAGGATACTGAGAGAGATGCTGAGGGTGAGGATGATGATGAGGCTGGGCCTGTAGTTGATACCAACGTGCTGTTGGCAGTACACGCTCTTCTGCTTTGCCTTACTCCCCCTATCACCGCTAACCCTTATCAGAGCAGCCCTAGTGGTAACCGGTGCGTAGTCCTTGTATTTTACTTTTAGTCGCGCTAACTTCTTCTTCACCAGGTCCCCTACTCCTTCACTTCCCATTGTCGTGGATATCCCCCTTGTTGAAGATGTCGTGATGTCTGTCGCTGGTGCTACCCCTGCTCCTGAAGCTGTGGTGGCTAGCGCCTCCCCCATTGCTCTTCCTATTACCCCATCTCTTACTCCTCCTCACAGCCTTTCTTCCTTCCTCAGCACTTGTGAGTCCTCTACTGCGCCTGAGTCCAAAGGGACTTTAGTGGCTCAGGGCGAGTGCCGTCGCCATTGGAGGTACTTGCCCTCTTATGGCATTCACCTTTCCTCCATCAGGGCTATGTCCCCAGGCAACAAGCGCCATGAATGGACTCCACGTGCTCCCATAACCGTTCAAGTAAGTCCGTGCTTATTAGCCTCTTCTCCTCTTCTCTGATTGCCACTAAGTTTGATCCCTTCTGGACTCCTCCTCCTGCTATGCACGTTTCCAGCAATGCCTATTCTTGGCTTGGAGACGAGTTGTAACCTGAGTTACAAGGTAGAACTATCTTGTGTGTATCACACAAGTGCTAAATCAGACCGCAATATCGGATTCGACTAGTACTTAGAGTGAAAACAAGATGTTGTCTTATGTAATACTCTACTAAATGATTATAGCGTCGTTGACGCTAGTGACATGGATGATTCCGTTACATACCCCCCAATGAGACCGAATACTCGGTCTTTAGTCAGGGAGGTGGAACGAGATAAGAGATGCACGATGGTGCAAACCACAAATGACTAACACGCATATCACATGGCTGCAAAGCGTTAGCATTTACACGTAGCATAGATATGTCCTCTGGCACACTAGGAAGCAGTCCTTATCAGACACGAGCGCAGGTTGCGCCAGCAGTATGCACAAGCAAAAGCATATATACTAAGATAAAAAATAAAAACAACAAAAATTAAAGAGTGACCCCGCCTCTGGGTCGGCTGTATCTACACGCGACTCTGGAGTGCGTATCAGCTGAAATGGTTCGAGTGACTGACTCGGAGGTACCTACACAACAAGATTTGAATATGGGTCTATGACCCGTCCGGCGATGCTCCCGCAACCGCGCCTGTCTCCGTCACCATTGACTCCTCCTCCATTGCAACATTAATCATGGGAGGGGGAGGCGCCGATTCCGTCCTTGGTGGGGTTATAGGCCCCTCGACTGCAGGCATGTCTACCACCATAGGCTCTGTTAGTGCGACATTAATCGCTGAAGCAATGGTGGGTAGTGTACCATGCGCTGCCGTGCGTTTTAGGAGATTGACCCGATTTGGGTCCATGCCAATCAGATAATAGAGGCTGTTGGCCTCAGGGTTTTCCAGGAGCTTGCTCTCCTCGTGATGTTTGAACATAAGACAATAGTGATTGTCTTCGGTCATTTTCTGCCATCCATTCCATTGCGGAATTGTGGCAGGGGTACCATACTTGGAGAGGCGCTCCATGCGCTCGTCATCAACCTGTTTAAAGATGTCCATTGACATTGTTGGGGAGTGGAACTGCTGTTCCAGGAAGACTACGCCGTATGTATATGTGTGGTCCACCCATTCCAGCGGGATCCGGTTGTGTAGAAAGACGCATAACGTGTCGTCGTCGGAGAAGTTCCATGCATGATCGTCGGGCATGTGAACTTGGTGAATTTTGAGCTGCGGCCCACGTTGGGGCTCAAATGGCTGCTCGGGGAACATGGCGTCATACAAGGCAATCGCCTCGTGGTAAAGCCCGGGACGGGTGATGACGAGGGTCATGCACCGCACGATCACCGGCTTGGCTGCGCTGTTAGCGCACAGAGCTCGACATAAGGCAAACCCAAAGAGGATCCGCCAGTGCATGCGATAGGCATGATCCACGGCAATACCTTGATAGGTATTCTCCAACCCAGGCCGGCCAAAGACCAGCGCGTACTGCACCAACTGGTCAAGGTCGAATGGGGTGGCAGGATCCTGGGCACGCATTACGTGCAACGCCGTGGTGCCATCATCTTTTGTGTGCAGAAAGCGCCCTGGAATGTGTTGTCACTCGACAAGAGCGAGGTCTTCAGGTCCCTGCATCGGGTTGACGAGGTCCTGGTAGTGAGGCTCCTTCATCAGGAGCTGCATGGTTCGATCATGCAGAGCCTCAACTGTTTGCTGCGCAAACATCTGGAGCTCTGTGATCAGCATGTACGTGACGATTCTGTTGCGACACGGGACGTGTACGTTCATATAATACTTGTAGAGCTGGTCCAGCTCTAACAGAGTGCGGGAAAGGCCGCGCGGGGCGTGCTTATACACAATCGTGTCCGGGATGTGAGCACAATGGCCAGAGGAAAACTCATAAGCCGCCGCTCTATTGGCGTCAGCTCCCATCAGCACAGTATTCGTGGCATACGAATAATAGGTGCAATGGCTGAGTGCTCCTCTAAAGCACGAATTCATTCGCTCAATATCGAGCGGCCCCCACACTTTCACCCCCAAGCCATCAGGGATCTTCTCCAAAAATTCATCCTCAGCCCTATACTTCTGGGCCTGCAACTCTTTGGCGTAAATTGCCTTCTTCCTTGCAACGCGCTTATTGCGCGATACTCGTTGGAACCGGTCCGTGGCCGATTCCCCCTCCTCCCCATCCTCCTCCTGCTCCGAGCTCGACTCTCCATAGTCGCTCTCGTCAGACAAGGTGGGTACTGCTGCTTTGCCTTTTTCAGGCATGGTCTTCCCCCTTGAGGTTGCTACCAGACCATCGTACTGCTCCGGCGTGCAGGGGTCTGAGGTCAGTACAACCACGGGGTACTTTTCTGGTGGGGCCGGTACAAACACCGGCAACATGAATAACATCTGGACTTCTCCCGCTCGTGCGGGAATGCCAGCAGGAAAGAGTATAACCTCCAATTTGGAGGCATCGAGAGGCGGCTTGCGGCCGCGGCGCTGACGAGACAGCCCCGACTTGGTCAGGGCAGTCGATTCTGGTTGTGGCGAGCCACCGGAGGGGCAGGCGCATTTCGCGCCAGAGTTTTCCCTCCAGGCTCAGCATGAGAGGTGACAATAACGGGCGCTCTTGGCACCACAGCGACGGTTTTGGGCCCCCTAGGTGGGGCCTGAGATGATGCAGCTTCCCGCTGACTCAGGGACAGACCTGGCAAGGGTTCACTGACGGCAGCCAGCGACTCTGAAGAGGCCTGCGGGCCTGACTCAGGTAACCGTGATGACAAAGCCACAGGCTGAGCAGGCTGCTCATGGCGCGCAAATTGCGCTTCCAACGGCATCCTTGCCCATGGAGGGTCAACCGGTTGACTGGGCTGATATTTCGTCCTCTTGACCTCAGAAGTCGATTCCTCACTCATGGCAATTTTGCGCTTAGACGCGTGTTTGATCTGCTCCAGCGCCGCGACGCGCTGCCTCTTCATCAGCTCGATTTGGTCGAGCAGCCCCTCCATCACCATCACGGCCAAACTGTCCTGCAGGAAGGACGCAGTTGCAGAGACTGGCTGTCCCGCTGCCTCCAGTCTGCCCAACAGCACATCTGACCTGGCTACGATCTGCGCTTGTGGTGCAGGCTCCTCATATGACTCCACCATGGGCCAGTGCACCCATGGTACTGATGGCGGCCCTGTCACCACATCTGCATACGTCGGGTGCGATGCAGTTGGACGTAATGACGGTTCCTGATAATAGCGCTCACGGTGCATGCTGTCCTCTGGGCGCCCGTAGTGCCCTTCGTCATCGACCTCCATCTCTTGCGAGTGGAGGGGTGTCTGGTATGGAAGCGGCTCCTCACAGCCTGGATAGGCCACCGCTGACTGAAACTGGCTCGCCACCGGATATGGCAGCTGCCTCTGAGCTGACATTTGTATATTCGGGGGTCTCCCCCCTCCACTAGAGCCTTGCCGGCTCTGATCACTTTTTTACGGCCCCCAATAGGCCATTTTCACTAGACACGTAGACTACGTGTATTGGGACTTGAGAAAAGAAGGAAAAAGAACAATCTCCCAACTCCACTAGTGGTGTAAACAACCACAAATACATGCCACCCAGCTTCTCACCAGTGATCATAGTTGCATAAACACTCACAAACAAAAGCCACAATTAGTGGCCACCCAGTTATTCACCGGCTATCAAAGTAGACTTCGTCCACATTTCACCACCACACACACATTATGCGCGTTTTGCTAGCTGTTGAGGGCGTTTCATGCCCTGCAACTCTAGGTACCTGTCCATTGCTGCAAGGTCTTTGCAGTTCGCTAGCGGTTCCCAGGTAGTATCACCTAGGCTCCACCTCACCTCGAATTCGAGGCTTCTCTTCAACCACCGATGACCTAGGAGGTCATCTACAAACCACTCCTGGTCATTGCCAGTTCCAAAGTCATATGGCTCCGGAGTTGCACGATTAGGGAATAGCACATCACTACTGGCCATATAGAGTCGCAATAGCGACACGTGAAACTTGGGCACTATCCTGCGCGCTTGCAGCGCCTGGGGTAGTTCCAGCATGTAGTTAGACCTGCTCGGTTCCGCCTCAAGGACCTTATATGGTCCAATCCACTTCGGACACAGCTTACTCGCCCTGCCTTTCGGCAGGTTCAAGTTCTTCGTCGAAAGGTACACAAGGCTCCCTTTCTCGATGTCCGGCTTATCACGTCTGCGATTATTTGCATGCTTGGTCTGCCATACGCGCGATTCTATAATCGCGTCATGGGCATCTGCCAGATTCCTCAGTGCAGTGCACGCAAACTGCTTTACTCCCACGTGAATAACTTCGTCCATACGAAGTTCACGAATTATGGATGGCATGTAGCCATTGTTGAGTTCAAAGGGTGAATACCCTGTAGTTTTGATATACTCGCGTTTATCGCAAATTCCACGAGGGGACATCTATCCACCCAGTCCTTCTGATCAGGACGTACGAACGCTCGCAGGATTTGTGTGATATTTTGGTTTGCATGCTCCGTTTGACCATCCGTTTGTGGATGAAACGACGTTGACATGAGCAACTTTGCTCCTAGCAGTTTGTGCAACTCCTTCTACCATTTGGAAGTGAACTTAGCGTCTCGATTGCTTACAATTGAACTTGGCAGTCCATGAAGGCGTACTATCTCCTTGAGATAGATCCACGACAAGTCTGACGCTGTCATGGTGGTTCTCACTAGAATGAGATGGACCATACTAATCATTCTGCAGATCACTACCCACAGGTAGTTGAAGCCTTTCGACTCAGGGAACGGACCTATAAAGTCCATCCCGATCGAATCCCAAGGTTTGATCGGTATCGGTAGCGAGTGAAGCTTTCCTGGTGGCTTCAATGTCAAGACTTTTGACTGTTGACATAGCTCGCATGTCGAGCAAAATTGGCTCGTCTCTTTGGCCATTTGTGGCCACCAGTACCAGCGTTGCACATAGTCCAGCGTTTTCTGAGTTCCAAAGTGGCCCACTACTCTATGGGCCTGGTCCAGGATAGTCATAATCAACGACCTTTCCCGGGGAATGCAGATGACTTTGGACTCCGTGGGTCTGGTAAGGTAGACGAGCTGCTGCTCCACCTTGAAGCGTGGATGCGCTTGGATATTGTTCAAAATCTCTATGAAGAGATTATCATCCTTGTATCCTTGCTGGATACGTGTGCAGAATTGCGCATTGCCTAAGTTGGCGGGTGCAGGCGTATGGTCCGGTGACTCCAGCGCCTGCTGGAGCGTCATACCAGTACCTCCCGTAGGCACACCTTGCCTCATCTCTTCAATTGGCTGAGGGGCCTCATGATCCACTAGCACCTGGGCTTCGATATCACGAGTCTCTCGCTGTTCATGTAGTCGCTTACTGCGACGTGTTTCCTGCACTTGCATGGCATGTAACTCGACCCTATGTTCCCTGATTTTGTGGAACCGATGCAGAGGCAAATCCTTGCCCTCTGGATCAATACGTTTGTCCGCCTGGACATAGTCATGGGCGTCATGGACGTCATCTCGAGTATCACTCTCGAAATATCGAGACAGGCAATCTGCGACCTTGTTCAATTCACCTTTTACATAGGTGATGTCGAACTAATACCACGACATGTAATCGATCCAGCGACGTTGTCGCGGAGACAGGTGCACCTGAGTCTTAAAGAACTCTAGCGCTTTGTGATCCGTAATAATGTGGATCTTATATCCCATCAACTTATCCTCCCATTTTAGGAGGGCTTCTAGGATGGCGAGTGTTTCCAACTCATGCACAGCATAATTCTGCTGAGCAGCAGTGAATTTACGGGACATAAATCCCGCTGGTTGGCAAATCTGCCACGTTTTACCCTGGCCAAACATGGCCCCAACCCCAGTCTTTGACACGTCGCATATGAGCCAGATGGGCTTGTCGATGCGTGGATTGATTGGCCGGATGACTAGCGTCTTCGCACATATGCACTTAATCATCTCAAAACACTGCTGATGCAGCAGTCTCCAGTGAAACGGTGACCCGTTCTGGGTCATGGCCATAAGTGGCCCAGTGTATGCAGTGATGTCTGGCAAGAAGTTGCCAATATAGTTCACCAGTCCAACAAATCATTGGATATCATTATATATGCATGGAGTACGCCACTCTCAGATTCGGTCGAGCTTATCTGTATCCGGATGAATGCCCTTCTTGTCAATGACGTGACCGAGACAATCTATACTCGTTGCGTACAGCTCGCACTTCTTCCATTTGAGATAGAGACTGGCCTTCCGTAGTCGTTCAAATATGACTCGTAGATGCTGCTCATGCTCTTCAATGGAGTCGGAAAATATGAATATATCGTCTAAATAGACGTGCATAAACTTCCCGATTACATCTCAGAAGATTGAGGTCATTAACCTCTGAAATGTTGCTGGTGCATTACAATCACCAATCTGCATGATGTTACTCACAAACGTCCCCATCAGGGACGAGAACAGTGTCTTTGGTATATCCTCTTCGCGGATGCGAACCTGTTTGTACGCGTCTGTGAGGTCGATTTTTGACCTATACTTCGCTGTCGCGACATCTTCTCATATCACTTCCTGATCTGGAAGAGGTGTTACATCCTTGACTGTATTGTCATTGCGCTGTCGCGCATCCAATGCAGTCTTTAATGTTCCATCCTTCTTGGGAATACAGAGTAATGGTGCAGCTTGCACCGCTGGTCGTGGTTCCCACCACTTTGTGTTTATGTATCTATTCGTCTTTTCACGAAGTTGATCCTGAAGTGCTCGCGGGCAGCGAGGCAAATGATATTTGTACTGCTTGTTATTGTCAATGAGGTTAATCTCATGATTAACCTCCCGCCACGGAGGAAGCTCTTTCTTCGTTCCATTGACAATATCAGCAAACTCCAGTTGCCATTGCTGGCGCAATTGAGGAATATCATCCTCTGTAAGGCTCACAGCCTTACCCTTTCCTTTGGCTACGCGTGCTATACGTGGTTGAATCTTTGGTTCAAATCGCTCCCATAAGGCACGTACGTGCTCCTCTGTGAGGTCTCCTGGATTCAACCTTACAACCAGTTGTTTCCTTGTCGTATTCGCCAACGACTGCACACTTCTCGCTTTCAGCGAAAATCTGTCAAATACGATATCCGATGTTTCGGAAATCTCGTCCTCTCGTGCGTGACGGTACACTTCTCCCGTCTGGGTCGCCTGCCCACTTCCCATAGCCTGCATCACCATTGACGCTACCAACTCATTCCACTCCTGTGGCATCTGTGGGTCATACGCCCATTGCACTCCTGGCCGAGGCACTGGTCAATCCCTTAGCGACCTAGTGCTCCCCACAGTTCCCATCGTACTGTATACCTCGTCCTTGACGAGATCCTCAACCTTCACTCGAGAGCTAGTTGGCTGGCATTCCAGCGACTCCACCAAGCATCTATTGGAAATGTCGTCCTCCCGTGCGTGATGGTACACTTCTCCCGTCTGGGTTGCTTGCCCACTTCCCATAGCCTGCGTCACCATTGACGCTACCAACTCATTCCACTCCCGTGGCATTCGTGGGTCATATGCCCATTGCACTCCTGGCCGAGGCACTGGTCGATCCATTAGCGACCTAGTGCTACCCACAGTTCCCATCGTACTGTATACCTTGTCCTTGACGAGGTCCTCAACCTTCACTCGAGAGCTAGTCGGCTGGCATTCCAGCGACTCCACCACGTGTCTACCACGCTCATTCTTGCACTGTACAGCCTGTTTAGGCTTTCCATTGGTACATCCAATCACATCCAGGTGCTTCCCCTTCTCCAGAGTTCCTTGAAACTCTTCCTCAGACATTAGTATAGCCGGCGAGTCTGCCGGCAAGCTTTTCGGTGGAACTTGTTCATCCTCCACCTCCTGCACAGTCGCTCTCCTGCGACCATCTAGTCAATTGCGTTCATCACGCCGCTTTTCAGTTGCGCAATAGCACCTTAAACGACCATCTGTGTCGTTCAAGATGACCTTCTCCGCCTTCAAAGGCGTACCATTCACAACGACCATGTCGTTCACAAAATCCAGCGACACCTTGTTCTTACGCATAAACGGCGTACCGATAATCATGTCATAGCAATCAAAATTTGCTATATCCACATACTCTTTTGTCGACGTTCCTGACGTCTTTATCTTCACCTCCACGCCAAATTGCACCATAGCGCGACTCCCCACAGTCCCCAGCTGGAGCATCAATGGCTCCTCCAGTTCATGAACGCGAATCACGTTGACGTGAGCAAACTGGGGCATAATGCCCATAGTGGTACTCCCCAAGTCCCACAACGTCCAGGCCGGATGTCCATTGACATCAACATACGTGACCAAGCACTCCTTCTCTTCAGGAGTATAACGTGGCTGCTGCAACTTATTCGTTGCCTTCTGCAGGGTTACGCATCTCATTCGGATGCGCTGATCCCCACGGCACTCCGTCAGTGCAAACAGGTGTTCCTCCTCGTCATCACGAGCATAGTAGTCGCTGTCATACACATCCACTGCGACGTATTTGTCGCTGTCAATCTGGACGCTCTCGGCGTCATCCACTTCCGACTTGTCAGCCTCTACCTGCGGTTCTTCCTCTGCTTCTTCGACGATCTCGTCATCCTTGTCATCACTGACGACATTGCTAGATGCCGCAGCTGTATGGGCCGCTCGGATGTGTGCCTTAGGAGGGGTGGGACACTCCTTAGAGAAATGCCCGCTCCTGCCACAATTGTAGCACGCTGAGGGATCCCCGGCCGGCCTTCTCTGGGCCGCTCCTGGGACCCCAACGGTTTTGCCTGCTATACGCAATACAGGTGCCACCACTCCTCTTGGTGCTACTTGATTCTGACCCGAAAAGGGTCGACTGTCCTTTGCTGGCAACTGTCCAGCAGGCTTTGATCGAGGCCGTTGGCCTCCAGGGATTGTCTTGCAGACAATGAATCGCAGATTGCGATTGTTCTCCATATCTGTCCGTTTGGCCAGGAAGGTTCCCACCTTCACTGCCTGACGGTTCACTGTTCCTTGGCGTGAACTACGCTGCTTGTAATGGTTTGCAGTTCGTGTCGACTGCTCATAACGGATGGCATATGCCAAGAATTCGGTCACAGTATTGACCTCCGGAGACAAATTATCATCGCGTATCAATGCTCTCCTCATGTCTGCGGGTATTCCGTCCAGGAATGTCTCATGGATAGTGTATTTGTCTGGATAGACGGCCATATTCTGTGCATGACCCACCAGGTCATCATAAAAGGTCTGGACGCCAGTCTTAGCATCATACACCGCCTTTCTGAAGGCATCACGAGCTTCCTGCATCATAGCAGCATTGATGAACCAATTATACAGTCCTATCAGGACCTCTTTAAATGTCCAATGCAATTTGTCGCAATTAATGTGGAGGACATGGCGACAGAACCAATTCCGAGCCTCTCCTTCCATAAATTCATGTAGCACAAATATCCTCTCCTGGTCCATGTCGTCTCCACCATAGCAGCAGGCTGCGAGGTGGTAGCACACATCCATGGCCCAGTCCTCCAGTTAAGAGAACCTATGTCCCCCAGCGTACACACGTATGTGCTTACCATCGGATTTGCGGGGACTTACCCCAGCAGGGAATTTAAACCTGACTCCAAGGAAGTCATCCACCAGACGGTTGAGACGGTCATGCATATGATCCATATGGATCCTGACCGCTTCATTCATTCCCAGCGTAGTTTCACGCAATTCATGAGGTGCGGGCATTGAAAATGCCTGGGGACTGCGAAACAGGTGCTCATTGGCTGCTCTTTCCGGCTGTGGGGTGGGCTGTTGCCTCACTTGTTGCTCTGCTGGTAATCCACCAGTCTGCCTGCCACTATTACAATGATTATTATCGTCCTGATCGTCATTCCCATGATCACGTTCTCCACCATCATTATTGCAATGAATTGGCTCCCTCCGCTCATAGTGGTCACTACTATTATCACTACCACCCAGATTTCTGTCCAGTTCAGCAGTTCGAGCCGCGAATTGTCACCGCATCTCATCGACAGGCGTTACACCCTCGCGCCCTTCAAAAACTACCCCTTGGTCGTCAATTAACGACTCACCATGATCGCGCAAGTCCTGGTTGCGTATTCTCTGGTAATTGACGCATTCATTCCAGTTGTCCACTAGGTGGATGCGTCGCACTACGCGTCGTGGTCATGTTTGCTCCTCAAGAATGTGAACTTCGTCCACCTCTTCCTTGATTGTAACTTGCTTACGAGGTGTCTTAACCTCCTGCACTGCAAGTAGTGCCTCTGGCTCTGCCGGAGTCATCATTACAGTCTCCACCTCGGACAATGCCTGCTGAGGCACTCCGCTAACAATGTGTTGACGGTTTGCGGCGTTCTGACGCCAAACATAGTCTTGCTGAGACTCATTAGCCTGACGAGGTGCATTGAGTAATTCCATCGCGTCCGCAATTAATGGCGCTCATCTGCGCACACTCATCTCACATTCTACTGAGTCGGCTGGAGTAGCCGTTGAGACTGCTGACCCTTGCACCACTTTGCACTTAAGGTATTCCACTACTTCAAGTTCGAAGATGCGCACAAACAATTTGATATATTGATTTGAATCCGCATGGGGTACATCATGGCTCCTAGCAGCCAGCAACTGTAAGTGCTTCACTACATAAAGCTGAAGACGCTTTCGCGTCGATTCCTTCACGACCGCTGGATATCGGTCCAACACCAGCTGTAACTGGATAGACAAGGTCGAATGTGACCTTTTGCTTTCCTCATCATCTGAGGATTCTAGCTCGGACTCTAAGTCCATAACTCTCCTGAGGCCATCATGCCTCACTTGCGGCTGTTTGCCGGCCCGTCGGTGCAACTCAGGAATTCCAGGCACTGTTGACGCCTTTTCCAACCTTACGACATTGTCGTCCTCTCTACTGACCACTATTGCTGGTCCTTGCTTCTGTCCTTGTGTCGTCAACGACGACGGTCCCAGTTCAGTGGCAGCATTGGCCACATATTCCAGATGCCGTTCTGTAGGTGCAGTCTGGAATGGAGTGCTATGCGCAAATGCGCTGCCTTGTACCATTTCCAAGTACTGGGTAACGTCTGGTTGACCCTCAGAGGGAGCTGAAGAGCTCTCAGGCAATACCGGATACATCAAGGAAGGCATTTGGCTCGCTGGCAGCGACACTCCTGAGACCGCGGATCTCTCTCCTGGTTTACTACCAGGTCGTACAATGGACATCATCCATGATACGGATAGCCCACCAGGCATTCCAAAGCTTGTGCTGACATTGCGAGGAGTCTTTTCGTCCTGCTTTGGCAGAGGTTGGTATGCTGACGCCGATTGCATCTTCACAGCTTGAAGCACAGGTAGGTCATCTGTGTCTGCCACTGGGAACGGAGGATCTAGATCAAGAGAGCCAGTCATGGAAGCACGTTTTCAACGTGATGCCAACAGAGAATCAAGAGGTTTTGATGAGAGTTGCCTAGTCGGTAACAAGCCTAGAGTCTAAAGCCGATAGCAGAAGATTTAAAAAAATGTAACCTGAGTTACGAGGTAGAACTATCTTGTGTGTATCACACAAGTGCTAAATCAGACCGCAATATCGGATTTGACTAGTACTTAGAGTGAAAACAAGATGTTGTCTTATGTAATACTCTACTAAATGATTATAGCGTCGTTGATGCTAGTGACACGGATGATTCCGTTACACGAGTTCTCTTATCCCATTACCCCCCTTCATCCTGCCACCGATCTCCGCCAACAACTCCACCATATTGAGGATGCGACTGACATCATTGGGAGCAAACTCGCCATCCTGCATCCTCGCGTCTCTACCTTAGCATGCCGTGAGCTCCTCCTCCTCGAGCTTCACAACAACATCACTGATGCGCTTGAGTGGCAAGCGAGTAACGCCATTCAGGACGGGGACTTGCTTCCTTTGGGCGACCCCACTCCCTTCAAGTCTGATGCGTAGTTGCCAGCCTATAGCGCCCCATTCCTTTTTGGACCTTTAATTGTGTAATCGGTTGATACGTAGTTTTTGATGTAGCCTTGTATCCAAATAAACAACCTCCCCCCTTCTTGTTGATACCATCTTTTTAGCCTGTAAGCAATCAAAATAAACAAACTAAGGCAGAAAGGGGAAACACTCAGTAGATCATCACAGTGCAAAAACCCCTTTGCTGACACGGTCCAATAGCCATTACCGCACCAGACTAAGTAGAAAAAGGGTACTGTCTGAAAATAAATAAGCGGATCCATGCAAGAAGTAGAGCATATAAAGAAATAGAAAACCAGTGGTCGCTTATGTCCTTTTAGTGCTGATGTGAGTTAGCGCTAAACATCAAATGTCAATTTCCTTTTTGGATGGTTCCAGAATAAGTCAAACGCTTCTGATTGGCTAGCGCTCCTATTAGGGTCCTGGCTCCTTAAGAAAAGTCCTCCCATGCTGTCGCTAGTCGAAACGCTTCCCGTGTTCTATAAATTACTTATGCATCAACTCGATTCCATCAGTCTTTGCGATGGCCACCCCATCTGGTTGCATGTGGACTCAAAGCTGTGATTGCGCCTATATCACCATGGACCCTCCCACCTTTCTGGACCGGGCCACTTCGTTCTTTCATCACTACCCTCCCAAGGGCATTCCTAAGTTGGCTGACAAGGTGGTTGAGTTGGGTCATCGCTGCCGGCTTCTGCGGGCTGCTTGTGAAATTTGGAGAGACGCGTCCCCGTTAACATGTTTTGGTACAGAGGCCGCTTGGAGTCAAGCTTTCCATGTGCATGTATTGCTATTCTTGGCGCACTACAGTGCCTTTCTGATAGTCGCCCAAATCCAGGGAATTGCCACCAAAGACATGGCGGATTGTCTTCAACTTTTGATGGAGGAAAGCTATTACCTGGTTAGTTACTGAGCCATCACCTCTCCTTCCATGTCCAACGGCCTTTTGCTCCCAGTCCCCTCGCAAGTATACCAGTGCTCGCCTTTTTTGTGGTCCTCTTGAGGGGCTGGCAGTTGTGAGCAAGCGTATTTCTTGGTTCGGCCCTTCTTGACTTGTTGTATGTCTGTCTTTCCCCTCTCCCATGTTGTTTGGGCTGCGGTGGCTCAGCTGGCACCATCGCAGTCCTAGGGGGATCACATGATTTCCCAAGTGCAAGGTCGGGGGTTCGACTCCTGGCTAAGTGCGCCTGTGTGGAAAACACCTTAGACACCACGTGGGTTATTCAACGCCGCTGGAAAGCCACTGCCCTCACGTGTTTGCTAGGGAGGCTTTGTTGTGCAGGCTGAATGGGTTACCAACAAGCACGTGACTTGAGGAGGCAATGTGACCATTATGCTCGTGTCCAATCAGAAAAAGAGAGGATTCCCCGGCACGGAGGATTTGGGAGAGGGAAAACTGTACCTCGCTGACCAAGCATGCCGTGGCATGGGTAGGTGTGAAAATAGAGAGGTCAAATAAGCGCAGCTGGCTGAGTCCGCCTGCATCGGTTGCCGAAGTACCGAGTGACCCATCGGATGGCCCGGTTAGTAGGCCTGGGCCTTTAGGTCTCATACAGACTGCGGGGTTCCCCTGAACGCTGGTCCGATCTGTCGCCACCTGAAATGGGGGTTGTGGGGCGCTTTACCAAAAATAGCATCTGGGCATAGGGGGGGTTAGAGTCGTGGAGCCTCGGCTATAACAGCAAGCATTGCTGAAAGTAAACAGGTCCAATAATTGGGATGGCACGTTAATGGCAGATAGAACGGGATTTGAATACATGAAGTAGTATGAACTCCGATGAAGTGTTTGAGTAGGCTCAAATTGTAGTAAAAATGGCTACGAGGCATAACCGGCATGCTTGAAAAAGCATCAGGCCAGAGTACCTACTGGAGTGTCCGTAATTAGCGTACCCTTACATACTGCGGGAGTTAGGACACTATGCCCATGTATAAAATAACTCTCTAACGAAATAAACCGACACATCATCATCATCATCATCATCTCCCATGTTGTTTGAGTGAGGCAATCCCATCTTCTTTGCAGCGCCACCGGCCTGACAGATTTCCAGCTTTTGCTTCTCCTGCCATAGATTTATGAAATATATCATTGTTGTTGCATCCTCGTGATGGTGCCGCATAAGTTCTGTTTCCTAAGTCCCTTCGACCCTGCATAATGTTGCTAGGTATATATTTGAGATTTCCGGGCCTAGCGTTGTCAGGCTCAGTGGAATGCCTACTCCCTTCTTCCTCATCAAAGATATTACCTCCGTCTATCGTCTCAAGGTTTTAGATCGCCTCGAGATGTTCTTTGCTCGACTGCCCCCAGGCGGTATTTGGCACCACAACAGCAACATCCTTACCCTGATTTGGCGCTACCAGTTACTTCTGGCTATGACCCAGAAGTGGCTTGTGGAGACCAAACGGCACCCCAATGCAGTAAGTTTCTACAAGCAGTGTGGATAAGTACCTTTTTACGCATCCCTCCAGCCTCCTGTTTCTGGTAGCCAACGGTGCTTGGAGTTCCTACTCCTTGAAATGGATAACATTGTTAGTTCCCCCCTTTTTCATTCATACTTTCTGGTTCGCAAACCCCCTGTTTCCCCAGACGTTGAAGTGGTTGGCCTTGTCAGACCTGATTACCAACGACGTTTGTGCCGCCATGCTTGAGTGTGTCATTATCCCCTTTACGCCTCTAGCTCCTCGCTTCGGAGCTGGAGTGCCCCCTGTCCCCATAAACGATTCTCCACCCAGCTTCTCCACTTTTCTCCCAGAAATCTTTTTCTCTACTCTTTTGCCTATCCTCCCCCCTGCACCGCCTTCTTCTCCTGCACTACTTTGCCGCAGGCAGCATCCTAGGCGCTCTGAGGGATTTGTCAGGGGTCCTTGCCGTAGAGTCTAATGTAGCCACTTTGTCGATTATTGTCAGTTTTGTAGTCTTGAATAGTATGACTATTTATGTGTTGTTGTTCTTTTCATGAGTGAGGTGCAAGGCGCTAAGGTCCAGCACCCTACCTCATTGTATCTTGTTACTGATTGTCTTCTTCTACTGGTGCGACTTCATCATTGTCCACAAGTTTGGTCTCCTCTAGTTCTCAGAGTTTAGCAGTGTCAATGTCCAGCGCCAACAAAGGCAAGAAAATGTGTTCACATGCTAAGTAGGGAATGAGTCAGAATGCCACTACTAGTTGATGCAAAACTGAGCCGTCCAATTTACAAAGGACATAGGCTCCTCCCCTGTTCTGGGAAACTACTATGAGTGGTCTCAGGTACCGTAGTCGCATCTTTTTGTTGTGTGTTACCTTGATTTTTGAGTTCCTCATAAGGACCAGGGCTCTTGTTGTAAAGTTATAGTCCCTTACAGTGGCGCTATGCTCACTTTCAAATCATAGCGCCACTTGGCAACCAGCCTGGAATACGGTTTCATGTAAGCATTTGAGGTCTTCCATTTGGCACTGCAAATCTATCGCTCATCTAGCGATCATATCCATAGAAGCCAATAGTGAGTTTGGCAGGGGTTGCAAATAAGTTGCTTCCACTATGTCAGCCGGGAGCAGGGGATGGGTGCCAGTTGCAGCATAGTAAGGAGAACAGCCCATCCTTTTCTGTACAGTAACCCGCTTAGACCAAAAGACCGAGTAAGTCGCTTCACTCTAGCGACTTTTGTCACTATCTACCACCTTGAATAGCGCTTGTTGGACATCAAAATGCAGCCTTTCTGCGATACCGTTAGCACGTTTGTTGTATCCAGAGACTTGAATGTGCTGTATATTGTATTTCTTTGCAAGATAGGTAAGTGCTTTGACTATAGACGCTCCATTGTCTGTCACAATCTCGTGGAGGGCTCCCCATCTGCAAATAACGTCTTCGAAGAGCCACTTTGCTATAGTGTCTGTATTTTCTTGCTAGAGCATATAAAACTCCAGCCAATGTACCAAAGAACACCTTCCTTGTATGATGTACTTATAGTGCCCTGACTTGGGCATATGCATAGTGTCAATATATATCTTTCCAAACAATGGTGCTGGAGTTGCTACTGTTGGAGGAATAAGAACTTGGCATGTCTGCTGGATTTGGCAAAAATGACAAGTGCGAATGTATCACGCAATGTCAGCGCTAACTTGAGGCCACCAGAAACGCTCCAATAGGTTCACCCTCGTCGCGTAGAGTCCCCGATGTCCTAAATCATTGTGCATAGCGCATAAAATTCTGATTTGACCACCGGGTTTGATTACTAATTTGTGGGTGCCACTTCTATTTTGTCGCCAAAGCTGATCTTCAATTATGACAAAAGTTGTTGCGTATCAAATGAATGTGGTGTATTCTGTATCTGTAAGGTCTGATGGTCTTTGCAAATCCTGTAGCCACTTTCTAACCTGGTCAACTCGCTGATCTTCTGACTTTGCTTTGGTGCTCCAAGGTACTGCTGAATATGGTAGGTTTTGACTGTCTTCCCGCAAGGGTCTGGGTTCCTTGACTATCTTTAGATCGTTAAATGGCTTAGCGACGTTATAGATACTGACTATGTAAAAAGTTAATGTTGCCTGATACGGTTTTGGTTGGTATGAAACAATAGGATGTAGCCAAGTAGAGACTGGCTGATCTTCACAAAGTACTGGAATAGGCAGTTGGATGATATGTATGAAACCATGCAGTCAGTTGATCCAGTTGTCAAATACGTCATTGTCGCTATTGTCTAGTGCTTTGTCCTCCAGCTGTCTAGGCTGTTTTGATAATCCATCTGGCCCATGAAACGCACTTTTTACGTGTACTAACTTGAAGTGGAACATTAATATTGCCACTACCCAGCGATTCATACTGGCAGAAGGTTGAATATCGGGATTCTGAAGCATTCCTTTGATATAGCGTGCGTCAACCTCAACAATCAGGTTTTGAACCCCAATAAGGTACATTCACAGCACCTGGAACGACTGAAACAAACCATATAACTCCAGCTTAGGCTGACTATAGCGTGATTCTCTGTTGTTAAGGGTAACTGACCCAAAGCAGTTGTAGTGCCTACTCTTGCAATTTGCGGTGTTGCACTGACACAGGAAAAAGCCAACAGCAATGTATGAAGTGTCAATGGCAAGGATGACTGGATCGGCGGTAGTATAGTCAATGGGCACTAAGGGCTTTGCTTCCTGTAGCGCCTTGACTAAATCCTTTTGGGCGTTAATTTGATCAGGTCCAAACTCAAAGGGGACCCCAGAACGAGTTAAGCAATTAAGAGCATGCGCATGATGTGAAAAATGGTGAATGAACATGCAAAGGATGCCTACGGTGCCCAAAAATGCATGGACTTCCGAGAGGTTATGACAGACTCCCCATTTCTCCAGAAGCGCTAATTGGCTCACCTCTGGGATCCTGCCTTCTGATGTGCAGACGTGTCCTAAAATTTTAAATTGTGGTGCGCAAAGAACCAGCTTGTGTCCTGAGAACGTTCCACCACAATACTTCATATGCTGGAGTACTCGGTTAACCAGTTGGAAAAAGTCCCATAGCGCCATGCAAATATTGGGATTTTCTGGGTGCACCTCGGGCTTGCCATTCACAAGGCGCCAATCCTTCAGGCTTTTAACTCCTACGTTGTCTATAAAGCTGAGCACATGGTGGGGTATTTCAGGTTGGAGAATAAACGTAATATCGTCGTGGAATATAGGTACCAAGTTTGTCCATCCCATAGGAAGTGTCACTAGTCATAGTGCTCTGAATGGCGTTTGAAATGTTGTTAAGTCGTGAGAAGAAGGATAGATCAAACACTCATCATAGCCAACATACAGATCCAGGGTAGCGCCACATATTCGTCCTGCAAAAGATTCAGCAACATGATCGGGAAAGGGTGATACCCCTGAATGACAAATTGTGACTTTGTTTAGCGGTTCTAAGCTGTGAACTATATGTAGCTTCCCATTTTTCTTTAGTACACAAAACCACCTCGATTGGTAGGCCGAATTGGAAGGCTTGTAAACTCTTGCCGCTATCTTAGAGCGAATAATTTGGCAAACTTCTGCTTCAATGCCCAGTGGTATGGGTCGGTTATGCTCGGTCCAAGGTACATAAGGTATTGTTGGTATAACTATGGGTGGGAAGAAGTCAGTTCTGTGTTTACCGTGTTCTGAGCCCTCCCAGGCAAATGCCTCATTTTGTTTTTGCATGATGTCAACCAATATGTCTATTTCTGCCATTGATAAAAAGCCAGTATCATGGGCGCTAAGAAATAGTGCCTGTCATTCTTCCATAAATCGTCCTGTTGATTCAAAGGAGGGCGGATTTGGATTAAGCTCGGGAAGAGTTGCTAATGGATCGTCAATGATTTTTTGCTCAATGCAAAATTTCTTGGGAACGCTACTCACTACTGGTTTTGTTTTAAGCGCTACCAGCTTGTACTTCTTTTTAACCTGGACCCCTTTGCACTTTGGGGTACTGTTGTTAGCAAACGTATTATAAATGGAACTTGGGTTTCTAGCAAAACCAGATATCAAAGGTTCTTTAGAATCAGGTGTAGAAACGAAATAAGTGTCTGTCGAAAGATTTTCAGTAATATCAGACGCGGTGAGGTATAAGTATGATAAAGCTTTGCTAGTAAGCAAAGTAGAAGAGTTCAAAACTTCAGGAGCTAAAGGAGTATGTGATATAAGAGTTACTTGCCCAGCCCAATAATTATAGTCCAAGATAAGCGCTTCATCTCCATGATCCTCATTACTCATCTCCTTGATGGCGCCAGAAAACACTTGCAAGGATTGTCGCTACCATAAGGTTGCTTTCTTGGCCCTGGTTTCTGGAATTTCCCTCGGGGAAATGTCAGTACCATTTGCTGGACCCCAGAGTTAGGGTCACTAATAGTTAACGTTGTTTCGGACGTTGTCTTGACTACTGATCGTGCTAATACGTCAAATGGCCTTCCCAATAGTAAGTCGTACACAGGTGATCTAAGGATGTGGATTTGCAAATAGAATGTCAGGTCACCAATAGCACATGGTACGTTCTGGGCCATTCCCAAGGATTGATCAATTGTGCCGTTAGCGCTCTGCATGTTAAGGATGATTGTTGGGTCGTAAATGATGCCTAGTTTGTTAGCGACGTCAGCAGCCATTGAAATAATTTGTGATCCGCTGTCCACTATAGACTCTATCTCGCTTTTTTCATTGACTGTTAACATAATTGAACGAATTGCATGAGAGTCTTGGGTTACAGTAAGGATGGCCGGATTGTCGCTAGATCTTAGCAATTTGAGGTAAGTTTCGACTGGATCAATAGATGTAGCTTCTTTGGGTGGCATGGCCTCTTCTTTGATTTCCAATGCCACCGTCTCTGTTATGTATGCAAATCCAGGTAGCACATCGTCACATTCATCCACCGCTGTTACATTGTTAGCTACGTTGCAACAAGGTGTAACCACAGTACGCATCTGATTCCTGACGTCCAGCACCACACTGCATAACTCTCCTACCGATAGCATGACCTGGCTTTGCATAATACGATCAAAAACTATCTTGGACTTTTTCAGGTCGAATATAGGTGCTGTGAGTTGATATCCCCCTGTAGGCTTGTCTGGCGTTCCGAAGTTGCGATTGAGAGGTGGGGCATAGTTGCCCCCAAGGCCAGCATAAGGATGCCACGGCCGGTGCTTTAGTTGCTTCTGGTGCATCATCGTTAGTGCTGGAAGTTGAAGCTTTTGCTGATGCAGGGTCTGTCATTGCTCCTGAGGGCCTATAGTCTTTTAATGGCTGCTTGCCCTTTCTGATTTCCACCCCGTTGAAGACCTGATTCTTTAGCGACTTCAATTCCCTTTTCAGGGTCTCAATCCTTTCTTTGTGTGACAGTGTAGGCCGTTCGCTAACAGTGTTCAGCTGGAGTACTTCATGAATTAGTGCTTGTTGGGGAGTCGCTTCTGCTTCATTTGTCACTTTACTATTCAAGTTTCCTGTTGCTAGGTTCCCAGGGTTTTGGCAGTGCCACTTGTCAATACATCCCTGAAAGGTCTTATGTTCTGGATAAAGAGGAATGTTAGCAAGGTAAGACTAATTTTCCATCTATCCCACGGCACGCTTTTCCTTGTTGCAAATACTATTCAAGGATAGCGCATCGGCCCCTGGTCATGGTGTATCCTGCTTTGCCACAAAAATGGCAAAGGCCCATCTGTATGTTGCTTCTGGGCACCGCAAGACTAGTCGAGATCAAGGTCTCCAGTTTATTCATGATGTTAGCGACCACGTTGTTAACGGCATTTTCCAAATCCTCCTTCTTGACAAACCTGTTGTGGTCATTGGCGGCACTAGGAGCTGGTGACTCTAGTTTAGGTACTATTCCTCCATGGTCCATGCCTGGTTGTTGTAAGGGTATACCCATGTCCATGCCTTTTAAAACCCACTTTCCTACCTCAAAGACTTTTTCTATGTCGTAAGGTTCCTCAGAGTGATGGTCGTGCATAATGATCTCCAAACGTTGTGCAATCTTAGTCCACAGCAATGTTGGGAATCCCTGTTGAAACAGCCAATGCTCCTCGTTCCCATACAGCTTTCCATTCTGGACGAGCCACCTTGCTATCTGCTGGAAATCACGATAATAAGTTGATAACGCTCCTAGCGTATAAATTCCTGCCACAAAGGTGTCCTGTACTAGCTTCTGTATTTCCATTACCGTATAATGTGTTGCTTCCTCAGCACCAGGATATAAATGAATGATAGCCTTCTTCCATTCATTATAGGTAAAAGGCCTTGGCATTGCATCATTGGTAAGTCCTTGAAACTCTTTTAAACCCATCCATGATTCAGCTGTGTCGTATGAGACGTATCTGGCGGTGTATTCCTTTATCTGTATATTGTCCGTTATGTGGCAGTCACGTAGTAAATACTCCAACTCTTTGAAATACTGCATTAATTTGCGGGGCTTCATTTTGTCCCATTTTGGCGATGAGAAATGGTTTCTAGGTGGCATGCGCTGGTTATTCGATTGCTCCATATCGGCAGGTGTGTGTGTTGACATAGGAAGGGTGGTGGTACTCATGTTACTCAGAGTCAATGTAGTGGGTACGGTTTCAGTTAGTTCTGAGTCGCTAGGTTCTGGTGATAATGACCTAGATAACTCTTCTAGAGGAGTAAATGGTATATGGTTTTCGCCTGCTAAGTTGTAACGGAGTCCTCCGTGTTCATAGCGTCCACGATGCTATAATCGTTTAGTAGAGTATTACATAAGACAACATCTTGTTTTCACTCTAAGTACTAGTCAATCCGATACTGCGGTCTGATTTAGCACTTGTGTGATACACACAAGATAGTTCTAACCCATAACTCCGGTTACATTTTTTTAAATCTTCTGCTATCGGCTTTAGACTCTAGGCTTGTTACCGACTAGGCAACTCTCATCAAAACCTCTCGATTCTCTGGTGGCATCACGCTGAAAACGTGCTTCCATGACTGGCTCTCTTGATCCGGATCCTCCGTTCCCAGCTGCAGATGCAGGTGACTTACCTGTGCTTCTGGCTGTGAAGACACAATCTGCGTCAGCATACCAACCTCCGCCAAAGCGGGACAAAAACACCCCTCACAATGTCAGCGTGAGCTTTGGAATGCCTGGTGGGCTATCCGTATCACAGATGATGTCCATTGTACGACCTGGTGGAAAACCAGGAGAGAGATCTGCGGTCTCAGGAGTGTCGCTGCCAGCGAGCCAAATGCCGTCACTAATGTATCCGGTATTGCCCGAGAGCTTGTCAGCTCCCTCTGAGGGTCAACCGGACGTTACCCAGTACTCGGAAATGGTACAAGGCAGCGCGTTTGCGCATAGCACCCCATTCTGGACTGCACCGATGGAACGGCACTTGGAATATGTGGCCAATGCTGCCACTGAACCGGGACCGTTGTCGTTGATGACACAAGGACAGAAGCAAGGACCAGCAATAGTGGTCAGTAGGGAGGACGACAATGTCATACGGTTGGAAAAGGCGTCACCAGCACCTGGAATTCCAGAGTTGCACAGACAGGCCAGCAAACAGCCGCAAGTGAGGCATGACGGCCTCAGGAGAGTTATAGACTTAGAGTCTGAGTTGGAGTCCTCAGATGATGAGGAAAGCAAAAGGTCGCATTCGACCTTGTCTATCCAGTTACAGCTGGTGTTGGACCGATATCCGTCGGTCGTGAAGGAATCGACGCAAAAGCGTCTGCAGCTCTATGTAGTAAAGCACTTACAGTTGCTGGCTGCTAGGAGCCACGATGTACCCCGCGCAGATTCGAATGAATACATCGAATTGTTTGTGTGCATCTTCAAACTCGAAGTAGTGGAATACCTTAAGCGCAAAGCGGCGTGAGGGTCAGCAGTCTCAACGGCTACTCCAGCCGACTCGGTAGAATGTGAGATGAGTGTGCACAGACGAGCGCCATTAATTGCAGACGCGATAGAATTGCTCAACACGCCTCGTCAGGCTAACGAGTCTCAGCAAGACTACGTTCGGTGTCAGAATGCCGCAAACCGTCAACGCATAGTTAGCGGAGTGCCTCAGCAGGCATTGTCTGAGGTAGAGACTGTGACGACGACTCCGGCAGAGCCGGAAGCACTACTGGCAGTGCAGGAGGTCAAGACACCTCGTAAGCACGTTACAATCAAGGAAGAGGTGGACGAAGTCCACGTTTTTGAGGAGCAAACGCGACCACGACGCGTAGCGCGATGCGTCCACCTAGTGGACAATTGGAATGAACGTGTCAATTACCAGAAGATACGCAACCAGGACTTGCGCGATCATGGTGAGTTGTTTATTGACGACCAGGGGGTAGTCTTTGAAGGGCGTGAGGGTGTAACGCCTGTCGATGACATGCGGCAACAATTTGCGGCTCGGACTGCTGAACCGGACAGAGATCCGGGTGGTAGTGACGACGGTAGTGGTCACTACAAACGGAGGGAGCCAATTCGTCGCAATAACGATGGTGGAGGTCGTGATCGAAGAAATAACGATTGAGACAATAATAATCATTGTGGTAGTGGCAGGGAGGCTGGTGGAGAACCAGCAGAGCCACAAGTAGGGCAACAGCCCCCCCCGCGGCCAGAACGAACGGCCAATGAACACCTGTTTCGCAGTCCTTGGGCATTTTCGATGCCCGCACCTCATGAGTTGCGTGAAACTATGCCGGGAATGAATGAAGCGGTCCGGATCCATATGGATCATATGCATGACCGCCTCACTCATCTGGTGGATGACTCCCTTGGAGTCAGAT